>JACEIK010011077.1:16297-26664 GCA_018107945.1 Datura stramonium
TTCTGACAAGGTCTCGGGACTAACTCTAAGGCTACTAGCAATGTAAGGAGTCACGAAAGACAAGGTAGCTCCCGGATCTAGCAAGGCATAAACATCAATACGTGAGACACGCAACATACCAGTGACCACGTCTGGTGAAGCCTCCTGCTTCTGGCACGAGGCAAGGGCATAGAATCAGTTTTAGCACTGCCCGCCACCCCCCACTAGTCGATGCTCCCTACGAAGCGGAACGGGATGGAGCTGTTGCTGTCCTGGTGGTCTGTGAACGACCCCAATCATCACCCTATCTAGCATAAGGGCATGCTCGACGCATGTGTCTAGATATACCAAACCATAGCAAACATCTGAACCGAGCAGGCACTCCCCGGCATGACTCTTGCAGCACTTCCCGTAGGCTAGAGAGGTATAATCTAATTGGGTGCCCCTCTGATCCCTCGACCCTAAAGCCCTGCTCCTCTGTTCACCCCTGGGTCTGGATGGAACACTAGCTGATGATGGTGTTGGGGCTAGTGATTTCTTTTGAAACTGTGGACGGTAACCACCGCCAGACCTCTTATGCGAAAACCCACGGCTATCCGTCCGAGCCCTCTTTGCCTCCCTCTCCCTCGCATAAGCCGCCTCCATCTATTGGGCGTACAAAACTATGCAAGGAATGTCCATATCCTAGTGAAGAATGGCAGTCCTGCAATCCTTGTCTAAATAACTAGCCACACCATGAACAAATTGGCTCACCCGCGCCCTCTGATCCATTACTAACTCTGGGGCGTATTTTGACAAATGAGTGAACTCAAGTGAATACTCCAACACTGTCATCTTTCCCTGCTTGAGGTTAACAAACTCAATTGATTTCAATTCCCTCATCTCCCGAGGAAAGAACTTGTCGAGAAAGGCCATGTGGAACTCATCCCAGCTGATAGGGCCCGCTCCCACTGTCCTGCTGTCCTTCCATTGCTTGTACCAAATATGAGTGACCTCTTTTAGCTGATAAGAGGCCAAATCCACACACTCCCCATTCATCACCCCCATAACCTGAGTGACCTTCAATATCCCTTCAATGAACTCGTGTGGATCCTCATCCACATCTGATCCTGTGAACTCAGGAGATCCTCAAGAAGCTTCTAGTCCGAGCCATTTTATAACTTAGTTTAGTCATGTTTGTCAAATTAAATAATTACATTCTTGTGTGACTTTGTATATTTATGTGCATAAATTAACCAATGTGATTAGCCCTTGTTTGTAGGTGTCAAATGCTAAGGATGGGTTAAATATGATGATGCAAAAGCAAGGAGGAACTTTGGAAGAAGCTCTAGAAAGATTGCATGAAGATGGCATGAGATGTGAGCTACCGGACAGGGAAGCATGCCACGCAGCACAAGCTGCGGGCTGAGGTCCGTGTCACGACATGAGGCAGGCGTGCTAGGCACCATGCCGCGCCCATCATCTGCGCCTGAAGAACTATGCCATCTGGCGATGAACAGTAAAGGTGCACGTTGGCTCCTAGCCACGCGAGGCCTCCTGCGCGATGCCCTCTGTGCCACCCTAGGTGATGCCCATGCCATGGCCACCAATGTCAAATTCCAATGGCCTGTCGCGATGGAGCCATGACACGCTGCCAGATTGGCCCGACCAGTGGCGTGTCACGGAGGCAGTTCACCCATGGACAAAATATGCAATTTTTCAATTATTATAAATAGGACCTTTAGCTTCTAAAATCATTTTTTATCATGAAATATTTTGGGAAGTACGGAAAGGAGCAAAGGAAGAACGAAGGAAACTCTACCTAGGGTTAAAAAACTTTCATTCTCTTTTATCATTCTTGTAAGTACTCTACTTTAAACATGGTTTTGAGTAATTGTTTGAACATGAGCAGCTAAAACCCTTTTCTAGGGTTGAGGCCACATGATATGAATGTAAATGCTTGAATCATCTTTGGTTTGAGTTTCGTTGTTGTTTTGTCTTGCATTCTTAATTATTATTATTTTTATGCTTGATCGCCATGGAAACAAACTTGTTAAGTTTAGGCAAAAGCTCAAAAGAGTAACCCTAGGTTAGAATGAAAGAATGAAGGGAGAAAGTTCTTATCTTTATGATAGGATTTGCGGTTAGGATAGAAATTATACCTAATTTGCCTTGCTTGGTTAATAAAACGAGAAGATAGCTAGACATCGACTTAGAATTGTTACATCATCGCTCATAGAAGTAGTTGTAAAACTAAGTTAGGTTAAATGATTAGAGGGTACGAGAGTCCATAATCAAGGGCATAAACCCCCTAAACCACATCCATAGTGTTAAATTTTTCACGAATTACGACATCACATCCCCGCTCAATGATGTAGGTGTGAGACTAGTTTGTTGTGTTTAGAGGATCAAGAGACCATGAACATTGCATATTAACTCTGTGAGACAACAAATGAATCTTATATACTTGAACCACTGTGAATTGTAGCATTACATGATTGTCAAGACTTAACTCTAGATGCTTCTTATTATTATTTCCCGACTATTTTGTGATCACCCCTAGATTTAAATACCAACTTTCAAAATCTCTACAATCAACACTTGTGAAATTTAACTTAACACTTGAACTTGAACATTCGCTGAAATAGTCCAGTCCCTGTGGGTTTGACATCCAGCTCTTAAAAGAGTCACTGTATTACCCGTACGACCGCATACGCGTGCACGTGCACTGGGACGCAACAAGTGGCCTTGTCGGCCCGAGGCTGTGTTTACAACCGAGATATATCTTTTTGTTTTCTTGATTCTGAGCTGCTGGCAAACACTAGAGGTATATATTCCAAGCTAGGTCAGTTCAGGTCCCAGTGTGGCATTAGGTGTCAATCATGCCTCCCAAGGTGGGGCATGACATGCGACCAAAGCTTCTACTTGCCAGTTTGTCAAGTCGGTTGCAATAATTACTAGCAAAGTATTGTTTTCTCCCAAGAATGCATATTTTAGGTGGGAAGGTAATGCTTAAGTTCCAGAACTGGTGGAACCTCCACTGATGGTTTTTCTGGAGGAGTTACACGGTTCTTTAGGTCAAGGTCTAACTTCTTTAGTCTAAAGTTATATGTCCCCATTCCTTCTATAGAATTTACCAATTTCGGGTACTCCGGTACTCCATCTCCCTCATAATTCATCAAGACGGCTGCTAGTGTATCAATATTCATCATCTCTCCCATGGACACTAGTAGCCTCTTGTCTTCCATTTGGGTGCTCACAAAGGTGGTTCTTGAGGTGAGACTTCCTTGTTGTAACCTGAATGAATCATAGAAGAAAAATAAAATGTAACCGAGGAAATAACAACTAAAAGTTAAACACAAGAAATTAATCTATTCTTAATCCATATTCCCCAGCAACGGCGCCTTTTTTTTATAATTCTCAAATTCACACTCCTAACAAAGTATGAAGCGGACGTTGTCAATAAAGAATCCAACAAAGATTGGAGCGGAACCCACAGGGAATACGGTAAGAATTAGACTAATGCAAGTATTTAAGCTTTAGGTTTGTTATCTCCAAAAGGGGTGGGTTATTGAAAACAGTTGTACAACAAGATTAATAATTGGTTGTTGTTTATCAAGATTTGCAATTAACTAGGGTCAGTGTTCCCCATGGGTTCATAACTACATCGGGTTTACACTCGAGATCTATCCCAATGCTTACTTGTAGAACTGATAACTAGGGTTCATCCAAATGACTGGTTCGTCCCTATTGGATGAATATACTCAATCACTAGGTTAGATCTCATGAGCGATTTCAATTCAACCATTATCAATTTGTTCCAAATTAACTATCATGTGACCACTACTTAAGTTATACAATGACCCTTAAAGATCAAGACTTTGTTGTAATTCTCTTTTCCTAATCTCTACCTCTCTAGGTTCAAGCAAGTAAAGAATTTGGGCAGGTCTTAACGTTGCGCTTCATTAAGAAACATTAAAAATGAAGAGAATACAATACAAGTGTTTATCATTGGTTTCACCTCACTTCATGTAACCCTAGTTTGTTAATCCACCATGGTTCCCACAACCCTAGTTGTGGAGCTTTTAGCCTCTCATGATTGTAAGATTGTTATTAGCATTCATAGACAAACACATAATTGAATACTTACAATGATGATTGAAGGAAAACCTTCTTTGAATATTGCAAGAATTGATGTTGAATAATCAATCCAAGAGCAAATAAGAAATTCAAGAAAGAAATCTCCAAGACTTGAATTAAAATTCACAACAACTTGTCTCTAATTACTTCTAATCACTTACAATTGTCTCTATTTGCTTCTCTGTACCAAAACACCCTAAAAAGTATTTATACAAATAATTGAAACCTTCTCCTACATAAATAGGGAAACTACAAAAAAACTATAGTCGCTTTCACCTACGACCCGTAACAGCGTTGTACGGGTTGTAGCATGACTCGTACGTTGGCTGGCTTCTGCTGAATCTGGCTAAGTGTTGATACATGGTACGACTCGTACCAAGAACCTATGAGTCATACAATCTTCCCGTGGCTTGATCTTGCAATTGCTGGCATATTTTGTTAACTTTTATGGATGGCATGGTACGACTTGTACCTTCATTCCACGATCCATAACTCCTTCGTGTACCTTGAGTTCTGCCAGTCATCTATTCTTCTAGTCTTTTCCACAGTTCCTTAGTACGAGTCTTAGGTAGGCTTCACGACTCATGAGTGCCACCCATACCAGGATACTTGGCCTGTGCAATTTCTTCTGGAGATCTTCACGACTGCCATGGTACGGCTCGTACCATAAGCTGTAATTTTCCCTTTCATCACAATTTTCTCCTAGACCTTTCCACAATTCTCAGTACGGCTCGTACTGAGATTCGTACTAAGCCTCTTCTCTACATTTTTCTCCATCTTTTGTACAATTCAACTCCAACATCTATTTTCCCTGAAAACAAAGTAAAAGCACCTTATATCCATATAAACACACCTAAGTCCATGCTATTTTCTGAGATTTAAGCATCATAAGTGTTGCAAACTCACATACATCAGTTTTCAGTAGCAAGTTACTATCCCATTCCTTGCCACTATCCCTAGCATCTAAGAACTATTTCATGAACCCCAACGCCCATATCCCTATGGTCGCAGGAGAACAATGAAACGACGATTATGCCTACTTGTATTTCAACTAAACGAGGTTTAAGGGTATATCCTTATCCTCAACAACAACTTCTATCCTATCACCAATGGGTTCAAGGGTCTTTGAATTCTCGTTCTGTATTTATTTTTAACCCTTTTGATTCCCTTTCCCAAGTTCAATTGAGATTCCCTTTTCAAAGTTCAATTGAAAGCCAACAAATTACTTACAATGTGATCAATCTCATAAATAATAAATTAACACAAATAAATACGAACAACTATAATTGTAGAATCGAAACTAGATTAAATTAGTCTTTTAAACATTCAACCATCCACCATGGCCACAACCCTAGAATATAAGTATAGACAAGCGTAAAAACGAATACTTAGTCATCATCATACAAAAATACAAGTAGAGAAGAGAAAAACCTACTGTAGAGCTTTGTCTTCCTTCCTAAGGGCTTACAAGCCTCCACAAATGAACTACGGAATGTAAAAATGATCCAAAAGATATGTAATAAATGACCTAAGGCATGTTTTTATAGATGAGCCTTCAAATGACACTTCTACCCTCCAAAACTTGGCTTTAAAATCAACATTTTCTGCCCCAAAATGACCTTGGCGCACTGCCCCACTTATCTCACCATAGAGTTAGTCAAATTTCCAACACTTTCAGCTCCGTAGAGGCCCTGGCGCGCTTCCCCCTCTATCTCGCCAAGGTGTTCATCAAATTTCTCTCAGTTTGGACACCTCTGGTGCGGGGCGCCACTCATCTTTCCAAGGTTTGTGAAGTGCAATTCTCTGAAGTTCAAGGGCTGGCATGCACCAACCTGAATTTTTGTACTATGAAGTTCGTGACTTGGTGCGGGGCGCCAGCCATAGCACCAGGCCTTTTAGCTCCTCAAATATTCAATCCTTGGATCATTTTGAGTCCATTTTGCTTAGTTTCCTACTCAAATCAACCCAAAATAATAAGAATATAACCATGCATATATCATGAGGAACAATGGGAGGACTCGTCATAACTGACACCATCATGGTAGAGCCTTATATGATGCCCCAACTATCTCACTCAAGTGGGCAGAGTCTTCCCAGGCTTGCCAGGTAAGGCACGTGCATTACGTGATATCACGAAAGAGGGGATCCATTAACATTGTAATGTATCAACATGAACCTATGGTGGCACGTAGTTATGAGACACCGGCGTAGTCCTTTGAATATCGGGCTACTCGGTGCTAGACACTACTCCCAAAAACATGCACATTAGGCTCGTATGTAAATCATAAACATCATTCATGAGATTCATGGCCAAATAAACATTAACATCATTGATCCCCATTTACATACATGTTTAGCCATGAATCAAGGGCTCATTAATCGTCCAACGTCATAAATCGATTAATCATGAAATCCATATCATAAATCATAAATCATACTTGAAAATGTGGGCATTGACCAATACTTTAACATGCTTGAAAATACTCAATTCACTTAAAAACATGATTATAAACATGGGTAACTTGAAAACATCCTTTTCATCATTCATACCTCATCACACATGAATATTCTTCATAAATCTCAACTTTCATAAACTTCTCATAAATGGGAAAATTAAATTTATAAAGCTTGAAACATGACTTTAATGAAAATAACGTAAAACTTGCCCATACTTCATAATTCAATAATAAAAACACCTTTAAATCATGCCCATGTAGTAGATTATAAATTTAATGCATTGGGTTAAAACTCCATAGAATCAACATAGGAATTTCATGATTTTGAGAGGGATTGGGCATGAGTGTGAACCGATTCAACCATTCATAACCCTACAAGGGAAGATCAGATTTTACCACTCCTTGGAAGCCTAATGAAGGATTGAAGGAAAGCTTGAAGAATCCTAACTTGATCACCTCCTAAACCCCTTCAATATGCATGCATGGATATGAATGAGCCTAGGATAGATTTTTCCCTCATAAAACACTGCATTTCAAGCCTTAAACGATGTAATTTAGGACCCTAGGACTTAGGAATGATGAAAACACCCTTAATGAATTTCCTGAAAATTCTGCACTGGCAGTGACAACAACTGATCCAAAGGCTCGTGCCTGGATACCACGAGTCGTGGTATCCATCCGTTGCATCCACTTCCCAAACTTCACTTCTCAGATTCAATCCCACGACTCGACAGGACGAGCCCTTACATCAGACAATGGCCCGTTGTTTCTCCCTGACGATCTACACCTGGGCCTTCCCACGAGACACACCACGACTAGTGCTTCCGTCGAATGAGTCATGGTTTCCATCTGTCACTTCGACTGGGACTTTTCTACTCTTTCCCACGGTTGCTCACCATGATCCGTTACTACCCACTGGGAACTTTTCTACTCTTTCCCACGGTTTCTCACCACGATCCATTACTACTCACAATGGGTCGTCCTACGACCCGTTACTTCCTCCTAGGCTAAGGACCATTCTCACCACGAACATAAGTCACGACTCGTGACATCAAACCATGGGTCGTTACATGACTCGTTACTCCCAACTGCAACTCGGTTGTACCTTACCATGGACACTTCCTACAGATTGTTGGTTTACATGACCTATTCTGTGGTATTTTCCAGATTTCTGCCAACTTCCATTTTTAAATCTCAGGTCTAGTCTTAGGCATTTCTGAGGTATTACACTTTGGTTAAACTCGAGAGAGGGAACTGAAAGGGTTAAAAGTAAATATAAAATAGGAATTAAAAGATCCTTTGGCCCATGGGTTGAAGGTTAGAAGTTGTTGATGAGGATAGGGATATACCTTTCAACCCTGTTTAGTTAATATCCAAGTAGGCATAACTGTTGTTTCATGTTTCTCCTGTGACCATAGGAATATAGGAATTATGGTTCATGAGATAGTTCTTGGATGCTTGGGAGAGTGGCAAGAAATAGGATAGTAACTTGCAACTAGCAACCTTAGGAAGAATTAATCTAGCGTAATCAAGTCTTGAAAACTCAACCTGAAGCGAAAGTGTCATTTCTCTAGATTTTCATCATTATTTGAAGTACAAAACAAATTTGCAACAACTTTAGTTTATTTGTTCATTTTCAATTCAAGTTTAGTAGTTTAATTCTCCAAACCATTCCCCATTTATATCTATTTTGTTAGAGTAGCGAAATAAAGAGTTAACCTTGAGCGATTAATCTGACAAGTCTTTGAGGGATTGATAATCGGGACTTCACTGTCCTATATTACTTGAAGACTACGTGTGCTTACTTTCACTTAGGCGCCATTGACGGGGACTTGAAGATTGATTAATCATTTATAGGTTAGGATTTTTATTCTGCTATTCTGTATTTTACATTTTTTTATTAGTTGTGAAGTTTACAGGTGTTGTGTGCTCAGTGTATGCCAAGTACAAGAAGTCGAGGACCACTTTTGGCTTCTTTTGATCCATAAATTGAGAGAACCTTTCGCAGGTTAAGTATGGAGAATAACGAGCAAGCGCAGGGCAACAACCAAGAAAGGGTTCCGGTGCTTAACTTTGCTAGGTTGAACTTAGAGAACATTTCTAAAGCGATCATCAAGCCGGCCATCACTGGGAACTTTGAGATGAAGGAAGGGACTGTGTTGTTGGTCCAAAAAACTTGTCATATCAGGGAAAGAGGCACGAGGATCATCACAAACATCTAATAATGTTCGTGGAGCTGAGTGAGAACTTTCACTATCAGAACGTGTTAGATGAGTATTTTAAGCTCACATTATTTTCGTTCTCATTGATTGGTGAAGCCATGGAGTGGATTTAGAATGAGCCCGCAGGTTCCATCATCACTTGGGAGGTTCTTTCCAAAAAATTCATCAGCATGTTCTTCTCTTCAAGGAGGATAAAAGAGTTGAGAGGGAAGATATACGATTTTGTGCAAATAGATAGTGAAACCTTGGCTCGAGCTTTGGAACGATACAAGGGCTACTTGAGTGATTGCCCGCAGCACATGCAGCCGAAGGAGATTATCGGGCACAATTTTATATAGGGGCTGAAAGTGAAGTCTAAAATATTGCTTGACGCTACTGCACAGGGACAAATTTTGACCAAGAGCTATGATGCGATAGAATCTCTTTTGAATCTCATATCACTAGGGAGTAAAGATTATCAAGACTCAAGTAGAGGATTCAAAGTAGCCAAGGTGCCAGGAAAGCTCGAAGTAGATGGTGTAGCAGCAATCCGAGCAGATATCAGTCAGCTAGTGAATATAATCAACAAGCTTGTAACCACACCAGTAGTAAGTCAGGTACAACAACTCTATCATATCCAAACTCCACCACCATCATATGAGGTGTGTGGAGAAGGCCACGCTTATTTAGGTTGTCCACTAAACCCAGAGTCTGTATATTTTGTGGGATAACAAGGTCGTGGTGGAGGTTTTATAGGTAACAGCTATAACCAGGGGTACAGAAATACAACCAATCCCTTATGGGGAGGGAATCAAAATTTCCAAAGGCCCCAAAACACCTATCCAAGAACTTAGGGCCAGCAACCTAGCAATTCACTCGAGGAAATGATGAAGCAGTGGATGGTTCAGCAAACTCAGGTGGTTAATGAGATGCAGAAGTCCATCCATGAGCTAGAGAGATAAATGGGGCGATTGACCCTTCAACAGACTAATAGACTATAAGGGGCATTTCTGAGTAACACTAAGAAGAACCCCAAGGAAAATGTGAGTGCAATTTCTTTACGCAACGATTAAAAGCTGGGTGAGGTGATCCACAGAGATAAGAAAGTTGATAAGGAGCAGGTTGTGAAATCCAGAAAAGACGTTGATGAGTCTAGAAACTCAAATTTGAAAGTGGTAGAAGCCTAACCACCCCTCCATTTCCACAAAGGTTTAAGAAGCAGAAAGAGGACACAGCTTGCTAGAAATTTCTTGATGTGTTGAAGCAGGTACATGTTAACTTACTATTGGTGGAGCTTTTGAAGGAAGTTTAATAGTACTCCAAGTATCTCAAGGATATTATGGAAAACAAGAGGAGGCTTATGGAGTTTGAGACTGTGGCTCTCACGGAAGAGTGCAGTTCTCGGGTGCAGAACAAAATTCCAAAGAAGTTGAAAGACCCCAGGAGCTTCACCATTCCAGTGGTTATTGGGAACAAAGAGGTTGGTTCAACACTGTGCGACTTGGGTGCGAGCATTGACGTGCCCGCAAGTGTACGGGTCGTGCAAGTAATATAGTGGCTCTTTTTAAGAACCGGATTATCGAACCCAAGGGACTGGACCCATTCCTCTAAC
>JACEIK010011078.1:14196-39735 GCA_018107945.1 Datura stramonium
TTTAGAGTTAGAGTTCATTAACACTTAGTTCGATTATTACCTTGGTTCAGTCCCTGTGGGATCGATACTTGGCTTACTTTAGCCATTTTACTACTTGTTCAACCACGTGCACTTGTGTGTAGGTGTGAAACCACGCCGAACAGTATGTTGTGCACCATACCTATAATTAAGAGGCTACAGGACATTTAGCATTTGTTTCATTTTTTTACTAATAGTTCATGATATAGAGCGAGATCTTAAGTATTGTGATATCTAAGTTATGTTATTATTTTAGAGTATGCCAGTTACGAGGAGGATGACTACACAGTTGATTAGTACAGATGTAGGAGAGGGTACTAGTCACCCTCGACTGGATTAGGGAGATAGGTCAGAGGCTCAGAGAGAGTCCCCTACCCCAGGTGCTATAGTTCCTCCAGCCCCAGTTAGAGCAGCGGTAAGTAGACCTCCAACTCCTCCTGCACCAAAAGTACCTGAGGGTGATAGGGTGTCAGCCCCTCCCGCACCTGTGGTACCTCCAGTTGCTCTGAAAGGATAGGGCCTTGAGGGATCCATTTAGCTAATGGCTCATATTGCTGCTGGACAGGAGAAATGGTTGGAGGTAATGGAGGGACATAGGGATCAGGCAGCTGAGAGTTCTAGAGCCCTTGAGTTCTTGTGTTTGAGCCCTCCAGTGTTTATCAGATTATACTCAAGTGAGGACCCCCAGATTTCATTGATCAGACCTACAGTGTATTGAAGCTCATGCGAGCAACAGGGACAAAGGGGGTAGAGTCTGCCACATTCAGACTGCATGCTATGGTTATTTTATGGTATGAGGCTTGGGCTTGAACCAGAGGAGCCGATGCACAACAGCCGAGTGAGAGGAGTTCTATGATGCCTTTACGCACCAATGTTTGCCTCAGGAGCTTCAATAGACTCGAGCTAAGCAGTTTTTGCGTTTAGAGCAGGGCAGTATGGGTGTGCGGGAGTATTTCCTTTGGTTTAATTCTTTGGTTTGGTAAGCCCCGAACCTATTTTAGGTGATGGAGGATAGATTTCATTGATTCATGTTAGCGCTATGGCTTCATATAGCTTGAGATTGTTTTAGGGGCATCTAAC
The DNA here is from genome assembly GCA_018107945.1 of Datura stramonium. Taxonomy (NCBI): domain Eukaryota; kingdom Viridiplantae; phylum Streptophyta; class Magnoliopsida; order Solanales; family Solanaceae; genus Datura; species Datura stramonium. Next base: position 15,295 of record JACEIK010011078.1, read on the forward strand.
CAGGAGAATATAAACATTGCACGAACACAAGCCTTTGCTCAGAGGGCTGAGGATTTGGTCCAAATAATTCGTGATACTCATAGGGGAAAGGAGAAGAGGAAGAGGGACAAAACTGTGAGGTCTTATAGAGGGTCTAGAGGAGACTCTGGGGTTCAATCTCCCAGACAACCGGCTCGACCTGCGGATAGTGCTCCACCTCAGCTATGAGGATCGAGGAGAGACCATAGTTTAGCTCCATCCAGTTCTTGATGTTTGGAGAGACCTCCGATACCCCCATGTGCTCAATGCGGTAAGATTCATCTAGGGTAGTGCCATTTGGGTCAGGATGTATGTTATCATTATGGACAGCCTACCCACTATATGTGATAGTGTCCAACGAGAACTAAGGGTGATACTGCACAGTCTACGGGTTCAAAAGTAGCATCATTACCCTCGGTTCGACCTCCCAAGCCTAGTTCTCAGCATCTAGTAGGTCGTGGTAAGGGTAAGAGGGGAGAAGCTTCTGGTTTAGGGATAGTGCAAACCACTTTTATGCTCTAAGTGGTCGTTTCGGATGTTGTTATAGGTACTTTGATTATATTCTGCCGTGATATTTATGCTTTGATTGATCCAGGATCTACATTTTTGTATATTACTCCTCTAATAGCGAGTCAGTTTGAGGTAGCTCCTGATAAGTTGGTAATTTTCCAACTCATTAGGCTTTTAAGCATGAACTTTAGCTTAGTTTTCAAGTCTTTTAGTTGAATTTTATGCCCTTTTCCCCTTTGGATGTGCAGGTACCTAATTTGAAGAGAAGGAGCATGAAATTGAGTAAAAAGGATGAGATTCAGGTGAAAACCGGCGCTCCACTAGAGAACACCAGCAAAACATCGGTCAACTGTAGGAACTCACTGGTTTAATAAACAACTGCAATCGGAAACTCACGAATAGCAACTGGCGATCCGCTGGTTCCATCACCGAAATGTGCTGGACTTTGCCGAAAAAATAATGAAATCAATCGGTGGCTCACGGATAGTAACCGGCAAACCACTAAAGATATTGCCGAAAGGATCTAGAACTTCACTGGTTCATAGAGAAAATCAATCGGCGGCTCACGGATAGCGACCGGCGAAGCTCCGGTTCCATCGCAAGTGAAAGATGCCAGAAAAGGGGCAAAAATGTCCATCCCTGAAAAAGAGGAGAATGTTATGACCTACTTTTGTATAGATTCTAGAAAAAGTACTCTAAACATATCATTGAATATTTTCTTTACTTTTTGAGGGAGGAAGAACTCTATTGGAGAAGAGAAGAAATATTTGAATATTGCTTTTTCATCTTCATCTTCTTCAACAAGGTATAACCACCATTATAGAGATATTTTAAGTTTGATTTTGCTTACTCCTAATGATGAAATTATTGAGTTTATTAATGAATATGCTCTTGTGTTTCTTAATTATGAGTAGCTAAATCTATAGCTAGAGGTGTGTGATAATGGGTGTTTAATTTGATTAGGTATTGCTAGATTATCTTGTTATTACAGAATTAGTGTAAATCTATTGAATTCTCCTCAAATTATAGTTGATTGCTCATAGTTGCAAATATGGGTATTGTTTTCTTACTTGATTTTAGCTTTAAAAAGAAGAAATAAGTAATGGGGGAGAATTTTATAATGGATTGGGATTTGATTATATGGGATTGGGCTAGAAATAGCCAAAACCCATGATATAATCCCTTTAGAGGTTGATAGATAGAAATAGCTTATCCCCTAATCCAAACCATATTGGAATAGTTGAATTGTACCTTGAGGTTCAAAAGGACTATAGGATAAGGAGCCCAAGTGGTTGAAAAACATTGGGCTCTATCTTTTTCCAAGGTTATTTACACATATTAGTAATAATTTGACTGTCTAGAAATCCCAATTTGATTTACATCCCATCTACACCACACCTCTAGCCCTTTCTCATTATTGTTTCTCAATTTTTGTTATCTTGCTCTCTTAATTAGCTGATTTTAGAATCCACGATATTATTGCCTGCACTTTCTCCAAAATTTACGTTTACGTTTTCATTGCTTGAATGCCAATAAATTCAATTTACTAAACAACACTTGTGTAGATCATTCTCTAGTCCTTGTGGGATTTGACCCCGACACCCGTCGAGTTATTTATTTTTATACAACAATCACTTATATTCTCTCTAAATGAGGAGTGTAGTTTGGGCGTTATCAGCTCCTGAATAGTTAGCTAAGCCGTTTGTTGTATCTACGCCAATTGACAAATGTGTTTTACTTGAAAAAGTGTACCGTGGTTATACGGTTTGAGAAGGGAATCACTCGACCTAGTGTATCACCTTGGGGTGCACCAGTGCTCTTTGTGTGAAATAAAAATAGGTTCTCATGGTTGTCTATTGACTAACGACAGTTGAATAAAATGACGATTAAGAATAAGTATCCACTTCCCGGTATTGATGACTTATTTGAGCAGTTACAGGATTCCAGATGCTTTTCGAAGATTGACTTGAGTTCCAAGTACCACTAGTTATGGGTTAGGGAAGTTGATATCCCTAAGACTGTCTTTAGAACCAATCATTACGAGTTCTTGGTGATGTCACTTGGACTTACTAATGCCCTAGCAACTTTTATAGATTTGATGAATAGGGCTTTTAGGCCTTTCCTTGATGTGTTAGTGATTGTATTTATTGATGACATCTTGATTTATTCATGATCAGAGGTCGAACAGACAGATCACATGAGAGTTGTGTTACAGACTCTCCAAGAGCACAGGTTGTATGCTAATTTTTTGTGAATTTTGGCTAACATATGTGGCTTTCCTTGGTCATGTAATTACAGTTGAAGGTATAAAAGTGGATAGTCAAAAAATAGAGGCGATAAAGAGTTGGCCCAAATGTCACGACTCAAACGTAGACCCGGATCATAACACGGGACAAGGAGCCCCAAGGGACTCCAAGTCGACCCATGGAATGAACATACATCTAACTCAATATCAATAAAGCGGATTACTTAACATGATGAAATAGAGAAAGCATAAACATAACTTAACATGGTAAATGGTACGTACTACATACATATCAGTTGAATACTACATATAGTATGAAAGCCTCTAACATATCCAATGGGTTGATGGGACAACATCCCCAACTAAATCGGCAAGTCTAGAAAACTGAACATGAAAAAGATAACTAAAATCACGTTGGTCCTCGGAGGATGAGGACTCATCGAAAAGATGGATGCTAAACTCCGAGATAAACTACTGACGGTGCTGGGTCTGAAGATTGGAGCTGTATCATGAAACGATACAGCATAGAGTATGCGGTCAATACATGAAATATACTGAGTATGCAAGGTAAGTAAAATGGAGATTTAAAAATACATAAAAGTTCATAATAGATCATAAGAGTAGAACAACATGCTCATAACATGAATATCATACGATAACATAAGGCTCAGGGTTTTAAAATCATTCGTAATCCATTCAATACCATAGTCATAAGAGAAAATTTATAAATCACCACTTGAGTCAAATTAACATAAACATAATAATGCATAAAACATGCGAAACAATAGGAGATTCTTATAATCGACATACCCCACATGAGCACACATGGAGCCGACCTGTAGATCCCTAGTAGGGAGGGTGCTCGTACCTTGCAAAGGGTAGAACCATGAAGGGCGTGATATCACACATGTAAAGGCCCATTTGGGTAAAGGGGGAAGTTTCAAAGGAGGTCCCATCATGTCCTACAGTGGCACGTAGTTCTGAGATTCGGGGCAAAATCTGGGCCCCAAACTTACTCAGCGTTAAATACTAGTCCCAAAACATATATATTGCTCATAGTATAATATGCATGAAATTCATGGGCTAGTTAAATCATGATAATTATAAGCATGCTTGTAAACACGTGAACTAGACATGAGGGTAAGACCCGTGAGTCGGCCAAAAATATAATTAGTAAAATCATGAGGTTCATGCATACTTGTAAATCATGTATAGGCTTTCATAAATTCATGATGGGCAGTTGAATAAATCCATATTATGACTCATAAATCATGATGGGTTTATGAATATATACAATAGAGGTAAAGATCATAATTCAATTCATCATAGAACATGCATAATAAGGCATAATTTAATAGAAATTGAAATCAATAAATTAGTAGTCGAATTAGTTGTAAAATCTTACCACGATTCATAAAATATGATGTAAATCATGAAAAGTAATAACCCCTGGACAGATCATTAGAATTTTCCAAGATTTAAGATAAAACCCCATAAGATTTTTAATCAAAACTTCATGAATTAGGAGAGATTGGGCATGGGTGTGAACGAAAACACCCACTCATAATCCTACATACCTATTTATGGATGATTCTTACACTCCCTTGAATGCCCAAGGAGATATTGAAGAGAACCTTGAAGGATTTTCCTTGATCACCTCTCTAGACTATCACTCTTGCATGCATGGGTTTAGAATAGGTTAGAAGGACTTAACCTATCTTAATACACTCAGAAAATAATTTAAAATGACATAGTTTAGGACCTTAGAGTATAGAAATGATGAAAATACCCTTAAAAACTTCACAGAAAATAACTGCTTGTCAGTCCCCACGAGGGACCTAACGAGTCGTTTCCACCTTGCACGAATCGTCACTTTGGTCGTTGGGTACACTATCAAATTTTGCCTAGAACTTGTAACGGGCCATCCCATGAGTTGTTACCATTGATCACGACTAGTGGTCACCATTCTTCGCTTCAACTGCCTCAACCCTAAATCATTATCTTCCTGATGACCACGAGCCACCCAATGAATCGTGGTGATTGACCACAATTCGTGGAACCTATCCGTTAGGAGCACTGCCTCACATTTTTCCCTTTTAAATTCCTTGGCCACGGATGACCTGACGAGTCGTGGAGCCTGACCACGGTAACTTCTCCCTTAAGAAATTCCTTTAACTCAAGCCAGCCCTTACCACGAGTCACCTCACGACTCATGGTCCTCCTCACGGGTCACAGAACGACTCGTTCTGTGACCTGGTGCAAAATTTCTCAGATTTCTCCGTTTCAACTCCTGGATCTGATCTTTGGGCATTTGAGGTATAATAATATCTCCCCTTTGGGAACATTCATCCTTGAATGTTGAAAATCATACAGAAAACCAGAATATTGCAATCATCATATTCAAATACTGATTGTTTAAGACGAAAACTAATGGAATGACTATCTCCGATTCAAACTACATAGCTGAACTGATTTCACGAATCATACATACATCCATATACATAAAAGAAACTTGGGCACATGAGCTGAACATGAAAACTAAATAGAGTTTGAGAGCAAAACTGATACCTCAAGCTGGACCTGAGCCGGTAAAGAATAAATGTGGGTATTTATCCATCATATCCACTTTGGCTTCCCACGTAGCTCCTTTAACCTGCTAATTCCTCCATAGAACCTTGACTAAAGCTAATTCCTTGTTCCTTAGCCATCAAACCTAACGATCCAGTATTTCTACCGGAACCTCCTCATAACTAAGGCTATCTTTCACACCAACACTGTCCACCGGGACAACTAAGGTTGGATCACCCAAACACTTCTTTAAGAGCGATACATGGAATACAGGATGCACAGAAGCTAACTTGAGGGCAACTCCAATTCATATGCCACGTTACCAACTCGTTTCACAATCCGGTAAGGGCCAACATAACGGGGGATGAGTTTTCCTTTCTTTTCAAATTGCATCACTCCCTTCATGAGAGACACCTTCCGAAACACCCAATCATCCACCTCGAATTCTAATTCCCTCCTCCTCACATCGGCATAGGACTTTTGGTGACTTTGAGCTATTTTCAACCTGTCTCGTATGAGCTGAACCTTCACCATAGCCTCATGGACCGAATCTAATCCTATCATTGCCGCTTCACCAACTTCAAACCAACCAATAGGAGATCTACATCTCCTCCCATAGAGAGCCTCAAATGGAGCCATCTGAATGCTGGAATAATAGCTGTTATTGTATGAAAACTCGATAAGAGGCAAATGATCATCCTAACTACCCTTGACATCAATCATGCATTCTATCAAAATGTCTTTGAGAGTTTGAATTGACTGCTCCACTTGACCATCCGTCTGAAGGTGAAATGTTGTGCTGAACTTAACCTGAGTACCAAGTCCTTTTTGAAACAACCTCCAAAACTGAGCGGTAAATTGAGTACCTCTGTCTGATATGATGGACAAAGGAACTCCATGCAATCGAACCAGCTCCCAAATGTATAGTTTGGCATAATCCTCCGCCAAATCTGTGGTCTTTACTGCGACCTTGGTCAACCTATCTACTACAACCCAAATGGAGTCATATTGTTGACAAGTGCGAGGAAACCCTGTGATGAAGTACATATTGATTTCTTCCCACTTCCAAGTAGGAATACTAATATCCTAAAGCACACCTCCCGGTCTCTAATGCTCAACCTTTACTTGCTTACAGTTTGGACACTTAGCTACAAATTCCACGATGTCCTTCTTCATGCCATTCCACCAATAGACCAACCGTAAGTCACGATACATCTTGGTGGGACCTGTATGGATAAAATACCTGGATCCATGAGCCTCATGCAACATCCAACTCCTCAAATCATCAACATTTGGAACATATAAGCGACCCTGGTACCGAAACACACCATCTCCCCCTTTGGAGAAGACCTCTACCTTCTGATTTTTGAATCACTTCCTTCAACTTTACCAAAATTGGATCCTCATCTTTTCTAGCTCTTACATTAGTCACTAAAGAAGATTTTGATCTGTTCTGAACAATAACACCGCCATCGGTCGAGTCGACCAACCGAACTCCCAACCTTGCAAGTTGGTGCATATCCTTCACCAGCTCCTTCTTTCCCTCATCCACATGGGACACACTCTCCATAGGGAGTCTGCTAAGTGCATATGCTACCACATTATCCTTGCCCGGATGGTATAGCACACTCATATCGTAGTCCTTGAGTAGTTCCAACCACCTCCTTTGCCGAAGATTGAGATCCTTCTGTGTAAACACATATTGTAAACTCTTATGGTCCGTAAACACATCCACGTGGACCCCGTACAAATAATGTCTCCAGATCTTCAAAGAGAATACCACCGCAGCCAACTCAAGATCATGGGTCGGGTAGTTCTTCTTATGAACCTTTAGCTGTTTCAAGGAATATGCTATAACTTTTCCATGTTGCATCAATACACACCCAAGTTCGATCCTAAAAGCATCAAAATACACCACGAATCTATCGATACCCTTGGGTAGGGTCAACACCGGTGCTGAGGTAAGTCGAGTCTTCAACTATTGGAAGCTCTTCTCACAAGCCTCCGACCATTGGAATTTCACCTTCTTTTGGGTCAATTTGGTCAAGGGTGATGCAATATATGAGAAAGCTTCAACAAATCTCCGATAGTATCCAGCCAAACCCAAAAAGCTCCGCATATTGGAAGGACTCATCGGTCTAGGCCAATTCTTCACCGCTTCTATTTTATGAGAGTCCACCTATATGCCTTCACTTGATACCATATGGCCCAAAACGCCACTGAGTTCAACCAGAATTCGCACTTGCTGAATTTGGAATATAATTGGCGATCCTCAAGAGTCTGCAACACTACTCTCAAATGAGCGGCATGCTCCTCCTCGCTCCGAGAGTATATTAGGATGTCATCGATAAACACAATCACGATCATGTCTTGGTATGGCTTAAACACCCTGTTCATCAAGTCCATAAACGTCGCTGGTGCATTCGTTAGTCCAAAAGACATAACTATAAACTCATAATGACCATACCGCGTCCTGAAGGCTATCTTCGGATATCGCTCTCCCGAACTTTAAGATGATGGTACCCAGATCTGAGATCTATCTTCGAGAAACACTTGGTACCCTAAAGCTGGTCAAATAAATTATCAATCCTAGGTTGAGGATACCGGTTCTTGAAGGTGACTTTGTTCAATTGCCTATAGTCAATGCACATTCGAAGGGAACCATCCTTCTTTCGGACAAATAAAACTGGTGCACCCCATGGAGACTTGCTTGGTCTAATGAAACCTTTATCTAACAAATCCTTCAACTGTTCTTTCAACTCCTTTAGCTCGGCTAGAGCCATTTTGTAGGGAGGAATAGATATAGGCTGCATGTCGGGAAGAAGGTCAATACCAAAATCAGTTTTCCTCTTGGGAGGAACACCCGGTAAATCATTAGGGAATACTTCTTGGTACTCACACACTAACTGGATAGTCGGAGTCTCGAACTCAACATCCTTAACCCTAACTAGATGATAAACAAAACCCTTGGAAATCATCTTCCTAGCCTTAAGATAGGAGATAAAATGACCTAAAGGCACGGCCGAGCTACCCTTCCACTCCAAGACTGACTCAGCCGAAAAGTAAAACTCCACCGCACGGGTTCTACAATTAACAGAAGCATAACATGCATACAACCAATCCATACCGAGAATAATATCAAAGTCAGTCATGGCTAACTCTAAAAGGTCTGTGGAGGTGACTTTATGCAACATTGTGATCGGGCAACTTCTATACACCCACCTAGCTACAACTAAATCACCAACGGGAGTAGAGACTGAGAATGGTTCTGACAAAATTTCGGGACTGACTCCAAAGCTACTAGAAATATAAGGTGTCACAAAAGACAAGGTAGCCCTTGGATATAACAAAGCATAAGCATCAAGGTGAAACACTTATAACATACCAGTAACCACATCTGGTGAAATCTCCTGCTCCTGACGGGTCACAAAGGCATAGAACCTGTTTTGGTGTTAACCACCAACTGAACTAGTCGAGGCGCCCTTCTAGGAGGGACGTGCTGCTGGAGCAACTAAACTAGCGGCTGGAATACGGGCTCCGCCGCCTCCTGATCTGGCCGAATCGCAATCCTTGAGTCTGTGTCCAAGTTTTCCACACCCGAAACAAGTGTCTGAGCCAACTAGGCACCTCCTTGGGTGATTTCCGCCGCACCTTGCACAAGCTGGGAAAGTGCGCTCTAACTGCATGCTACCCTGGCCCCTCGAATCTGAAGCACTACCTCTCCAATCCCTTAGTGATGTAGATGGTGTAATCCCTAATGATGGTGCTGGAGCAAAAGACATGTGGTGAGACTGTTGGCGCTGTCCACCCCCCGATCTAGGTTGAGGAATCCCATAATTGTCTGTCCTGGCCCTCTTGGCCTCTATCTGCCTCTAATACCACTTTCTCCATTTGCTGGGCATGCAACACTATGCGGGGAAAATCTATGTCTCGATGCAGCATGGCGATCCTACAATCCTTATCCAGGTGGTCTGCCACTCCATGCACAAATTGGCTCACCTGAGCCCTCTGGTCTGCCTCTAACTCTGGTGCATTCTTGGATAAGCGAGTGAACTCTAGAGCGTACTCCTGAACCGACATTTCACCCTGCTTTAGATTTACAAACTCGTCTGCCTTTAGTTTCCTCATCTCATGAGGGAAGAACCGATCCAAAAAGGCTGCATGAAACTCTTCCCAACCTATAGGGCCTACTCCCACTGCCCTACTATCTCTCCATTGTATAAACCAAATATGCGCCACCCCTTTTAGCTGATAAGAGGCCAAATCGACGTATTCCCCATTTTTGACCCCCATGACCTGTGTGATCTTCAGAATCTCATCGATGAATTCATGCGGGTCCTCATCTACTTTTGACCCAAAGAACTCCGGCAGGTTCATTCTGAAGAAATCCCTGACTCGAGTCGCCGTTGCATTGCCATTTTGCGGAACATGCGCAACTGCCTGCTAATTGACCTGAGCAGTCAAGGCCTGCGCGAGCATCTGAATAGCTACCTAAGACTCAGCATGGGCAACCGGCTCCGGTGCATAGTGCTCCTGAACTAGTAGGACCTGCTAGTGTTCATTTCCATTGCCATCCTCGTGGACTTCTCCACTCCCATTCCTCCTACAATTTACTCTGTGGGGAGCCATGATTCTGCAATCGCAACATAGCACGAATTAGAAGGATAGGGAGACATTTCATCACACGACATAGATCATGAAAAAAGGGAACATTTCCTAAATGTCTCGTAGCCTCTTCATCATAAGTGTGGCGTGCTATACACTGATGAAAAAGACTCTACTTAACGCGGCTTTCAGAAACCCTAGGACACTTCAAACCTATGGCTCTGATACCAAGTTTGTCACGATCCGAACGTAGACCCAAATCGTAAGACGGGATAAGCAGCCCCGAGGGAGTCCAAGTCGACCCATGGCATGAACATACATCTAACTCAATATCAATAAAGCAGATTACTTAACATGTCGACACAGCAGAAGCATAAACATAACTTAACATGGTAAGTGACACATACTACATATATATCAGTTGAATACTACATATAGTCTAAAAGCCTCTAACATATCCGATGGGTTGATGGAACAACATCCCCAACTAACCTGGAAAGTCTAGAAAACTGAACATGAAAGAGATAACTGAAATCACGCTGGTCCTCGGAGGATGAGGACTCACCGAAAAGCTGGATGATAAACTCCGAGATGAACTACTAATGGTGCTGGGTCTGAAGATCGGAGACTGTATCATGAAATGATACAACATAGAGTATATGGTTAGTACGTGTAATGTAACGAGTATGCAAGGTAAGTAAAACGGACATTTAAAAATACATAAAATTTCATAAGAGATCATAAGAGTAGAACAACATGCTCATAACATGAATATCATACGATAACATAAGGCTCAGGGTTTTAAAATCATTCGTAATCCATTCAATATCATAGTCGTAAGAGAAACTTTATAAATTATCACTTGAGCCAAATTAACATAAACATAATAATGCATAAAACATGTGGAACAATTGGAGATTCTTATAACCAACATACCCCACATAAGCACATATGGAGCCCAACCTGTAAATCCCTAGTCAGGAGGGTGTTCGTACCTTGCCAAGGGTAGAACCATGAAGGACGTGATATCACACATTAAAGGGCCCATTTGGGCAAAGGGGACAGTCTAAAGGGAGGTCCCATCATGTCCTACGGCAGCATGTAGTTCTGAGATTCGGGGTAAAACCTAGGCCCCAAATCTACTCGGTGTTAAATACTACTCCCAAAATATATATAGTGCTCAGAGTATAATATGCATGAAATTCATGGACTAGTTAAATCATGATAATCATAAGCATGCTTGTAAATATGTGAACTAGTCATGAGGGTAAGGCCCGTGAGTCGGCCAAAAACATAATTAGTAAAATCATGAGGTTCATGCATACTTGTAAATTATGTGTAGGATTTTTAAATCATAAATTCATGACGGGCAGTTGAATAAATCCATATTATGACTCATAAATCATGATGAGTTTATGAATATCTACAATAGAGGTAAAGATCATAATTCAATTCATCATAGAACATGCATAATTAGGCATAATTTAATAGAAATTGAAATTAATAAATTTGTAGTCGAATTAGTTGTAAAATATGAATTCATAAAATATGATATNAGAATTAATAACCCATGGACAGATCATTAGAATTCCCCAAGATTTAAATAAAACCCCATAAGATTTTTAGTCAGAACTTCATGAATTAGGAGAGATTGGGCAAGGGTGTAAACGAAAACACCCACTCATAACCCTACATACCTGTTTATGGCTGATTCTGACACTCCCTTGAATGCTCAAGGAGATACTGAAGAGAACCTTGAAGGATTTTCCTTGATCTCCTCTCTAAACTATCACTCTTGCATGCATGGATTTAGAATAGGTTAGAAGGGCATAACCTATCTTAATACACTCAGAAAATAATTTAAAACGAAGTAGTTTAGGACCTTAGAGCGTATAAATGACGATAATATACTTAAAAACTTCGCAAAAAATAATTGCTCGTCAGTCTCCATAAGGGACCTAACGAGTCATTGCCACCTTGCACGAGTCGTCACTTTGGTCATTGGGTACACTGCCAAATTCTGCCTGGAACTTGTAACAGGCCATCCCATGAGTCGTTATCAGTGACCACGACTCAGGGTCACCATTCGCCGCTTCCACTGCCTCAACCCTAAATCATTATCTTCTTAATGACCACGAGACACCCAATGAATCGTGGTGACTGACCACGATTCATGGAACCTATCCATTAGGAGCACTGCCTCACATTTTTCCCCTTTTAAATTCCTTGGCCACGGTTGACCTGATGAGTCTTGGGGCTTGACCACAACTCGTGGTCATGCCCATGATATTCCCTTTAGAAATTCATTTAACTCAAGCTAACCCTTACCACGAGTCACCTCACGATTCGTGGTCCTCCCCACGGGTCACAAAATGACTCATTCTGTGACCCGGTGCAAAATTTTTCAATTTTCTCCATTTCAACTCCTAGATTGATCTTTGGACTTTTGAGGTGTAACACCAGACCCTTAAATCCTACAGAGGTTCATAGCTTTTTAGGTTTGGCAGTGTACTATCATAGATTTGTAGAAGGTTTTTCTACAATCTCTGCATTGTTGAAAAAGCTGACTCATAAATAGCTAAGTTCCAGTGGCCAGAGGCGTGCGAGCATAGGTTTCAGGAGTTGAAAGATAAGTTGAATTCAACACCTTTTTTGACTCTTCCGGAAGGTAAAAAGGGTTATGAGGTTTACTTTAATGCTTCTAGGATTGTCTTAGGTTGTGCTTTGATACAACACGATAAAGTCATTGCCTATGCTTCGAGGCAGCTGAGGAAGCACGAGCAGAATTTCCCTACTCATGATCTAGAGTTGGCAGTTGTGGTGTTCTTGCTGAAGATCTGGTGTCACTACCTGTATGGGGTACATGTTGATAATTTTACAGATCATAAGAGCCTTCAGTATTTGTTCCAACATAAAGAGTAGAACTTACCACAAAGAAGGTGGTAAGAATTTCTGAAGGATAATGATGTTAGCATTCTATACATCCTGGCAAAGCTAATGTTATGGTTGATGTTTTAAGCCGCAAGTCTATGGGCAGCTGATGAGTTGGTAATTTACCAACTCATTAGGCTCTTAAGCATGAACTTTAGCCTAGTTTTCAAGTCATTTATATGGATTTTATGTTTTTTCCTTTGTGTACAGATATCTGATTTGTAGAAAAGAGAAAGAAAGCGAGCAAAAAGAAGGGAATCAGGTGAAAACCAGTGCTTCACCGGAGAAAACCGGCCAAACACCGAAGATCACTACCCTAGGGAACTAAAGCAATCGGCGATCACAGATACCAACCAACGACTCATCGGTTGAATCGCCTACCAACGCCTGAGAGTGTTGGATCACAAAGAAAGAAATTAGTGGAGCACGGTTGGACACTGGCGAATTTCTGAAGGAAATGCCAAAGGGCACTGGAATTCACTGCAGGAGCATCCAATTATATTCGGTGGATCACAGAATGCAACCAGCGAACCGCCGGTACTCTCGCAAGTACCAGAATGCCTGAACAGGGGAAAATGTGTCCAACACTGAAAAAAGAGAGTTTTGAGTACCCTACTTTTGGATATATTCTAGACAGAAGTACTTTGTATCTATGAGATCTTAACTTTTGGCTTTTTGAGAACATTCTCTTTGTTGAAGAAGAAAGTAAAATTCTATTGGTGGAAATTGTAAAGGACTATTTTTCTTTTTCTTCTTCTTCCTCTATAGCAAGGTACTACCATTGATGAAGACTTATTGATGAATTTGATTTTGCTACTCTTATTATTGAATTCAATGAGCTTATTGAATTCAATGAGCTTATCGTGAAATATGCTTCTGAATTTCTTAACTATGAATAGCTAAATCATTAACTAGAGGTGTGTGGTGATGAATGCCTAATTAGATTGAGTGTCACTAGATTCATATCAATATTGTTTAATTAGTGTAAATTTGTTAAGTTCTCTCCAATTTATAATTGAAGATCCATGGTTGCTGATGTGAGTCTATTTGTTCTTACTTGATTTTTGCTTGAAAGAGAAGAACTGAGTATTGGGACATAATTTAATGGTGGACATGGATGTGATGTTGTGGAATTGGGATAGAAATAGTCAAAACCACATTCTCACTCCTAATTAATAACTAATAGCTAGAGATTAGTGCAACTATTAATCTAAACTTGATTTGGTTGATTTAATTGTGTCTAGTGGTTTGAATGAACTCTAGCAAGAGGCATTTATAAGGTTGATAAACATCAAATGCCCACCTGCCCAAGGTACACAATTTGAACTTATGAGATGATCTAGCATGACCCTATTTAATTAGCACATCATCTACACCACACCTTTAGTCCTTTTCATTATTGTCGACAACATTGGTTATTTTGCTATCTTAATCAGCCAAATTAGAATTCATACCCTGTTGTTAAGATAAAATCTCCCCCAAATGTTTATTTATTTTTTCTTTTCGAGTGGTGCAAACTAAATTCAATATCCCAAACAACACTTGTACATATCATTCGTTAGTCTCTGTGGGATTCGACCCCGACATCTGTCGGGATATTTGTTTTGATACAATGACCGTTTATGCTCTTTGTAAAGAAGAGTATATTTTGGATGTTATCAACAGCTTTAGTGATATTGAAGCTGACAGAGTTGAAATAGTGAAGACTATACAACAATTAGCTAATTTGCATATTCGGTTGCTAGATACTGAAGATGGTGTCATGCCCCGAGTTTACACCGTAGATAAAACACGGTACTTGGAGTCAGAAGTAACTCCAAGTCAACCCTTGGTCTATCATACACTAGCATTCTGAGTAACATATACATATATACAGCAGAAGTTTAAAGCAAAAATATAAACATTTGACAGAATAAAGTTGGTTCATAATATTTGAAAATATTTGAACAAAGCTACAAGTCTGAAAAAACAAATCTGTGTCCGAAAGAAACTACAATTGATGAGTTGCTGGGACAAGCCCCCAGCTAACTCCATATCTAAACAAAAGGAAAGGAAATGTAACTGAATTAAATAATCTATGTCCTTGAAGAATGAGGATTCACCAACTAGAACACCCAAAGTCTTCAGAGACTGATCGGCTAGTGAGGCAGAGACTAAGATCCTGCAACTATATTATAAAATGATACAACATAAGAGTATGTGTCAGTACATTGAATGTACTAAATAAATGGGAGAAAATACAACACAATGGAATAAAAGTGTTGAACTGAAAAGACATGCAATGACCAACTAAAGCTACTAAATTGAATAACTGAAATAATTGAGATGGTCTAAAAGACCCTGTATGATGGTCAAGGACATGCCCTATTTCTGAGATACTGAACTAAACTGATCTGAAACTGAACTGAGTTGACTAGTGGGAGAGTCTATAACCGACATATAACCACATGAGCTAGACGTAGAGTCCGATGTATACACCTCATCAGTAGGACCCAATATACCTTGTCAGGGTGTAAAGGCATGAACTGGGTGATCACAAGAGTTCGGGGCCATCAAGCCAATAAAACTGTAATCTATGGTGGACACGTAGTTCTAGGAACCTGGGTGCGCTGGAACCCTGGTCCACTCGGTGCTAAGTCCTACTCTCACTGGAAAGTCCTAGACTGATTACTAAGATGATAGCTCAAAACTGGGGCCCAAGACTAGTCGGGGATACATATCTGTAAGCACCCTGAGAGTCTTATTAAACCAGATTCTGGAACTGGATTCTAAGACTGGTCAGAGCTGCTTATCTGGAAGCGTTGTAACCGTCTAAAGAACTAACTATAATCTGAAGCTGGGGTCCTAAGGCTAGTAAAAGCTACTAGTCTAAAGTGTCATGACTGCCTAGTGGACCACTAAAAACTGTGTTTTGAATCTGATTCTGATAACTGAGAGGTACTACTGACACATCAAAAATTTCTGCAGTCAAACTGATCAATTGATATTTCTGACTGACACTGAGAATTCTAACAATTTGACTAAAACTGAATTGACAATAATCTATTTTCGTTTTAATGCTACTAACAACATAGGAGTCCCCAACACTGATAAAATTAAGAAAAATTTTGATATTCAAACACTAATGCAAAAGTCAAGATTTTCTAGTTCAAGAAATAGGGATAAATTTCACTTCATAAGAATAAACATTATTTCAGTCACAAACTAGTGGAAAATATCTATAACTAACATAAAGTAACATTCCACATGGATTAGACGAAGTATGACTAAAATTTCTTAATATTCGATAATTCCAGGGCTAGAATTGATAGAGAAAAGTAGGGAGAAACTTGGGGACATAAGGGGAGAATTATTCCCTTGTTGAATTCCCACATTCCTTGTGAAGAAGCTCGAAGAATTCCTTTCAAAAACCGAGAACAGATAGACTTCCATAGTTCTTTCTTTGAAATGCTATGGGAGAACTCCTACGCTGTTTTTTGAGAGTCTGAATGGGGAGAATGAGGAAAGGAACCGTTTTACCCATCAAATAATCTGGAAATATGCTTAAAATGACGTAGTTAAGAATCTAGGAAGTAAGAAATTACTGAAAGACCCTTGAAAAACTCACAGGGAAAAATTGATCGATAGTCCCCACGGGGGACCTAACGGGTCATGACCAGTGACCACGACTCGTGGTCCCAGTCGTGAGGTACATTTCCTTAAAACCCCTACTGGTCACCACGGGGGACCCAACCGGTTGTGGTTGGTGACCACGACTCCTGATCATTTCCTGTGGTTTCCCCAGCCAAAAAGTCCCTAGAGTCCCCACGGGTGACACCACGACTCATGGTGTCCCAAATGAGCCGTGGTGAGGACCCGTTGGGTACACTGCCTAACTTCTCCCCAGCCTTAAATTTTCTCTTAACCACGGGTCATATCACGAATCGTAGGGTTGACCACGATTTGTGGTCACCCCTGTGGTCACCTCATTTTCCAAATTTTCAGCTAAGTCCCCAGTTCTAACAACGAGTCACTTAACGACTCGTGGTCACCTCTCACGGGTCACAAAATAACTTATTTTGTGACCTGGTGTAGATTTTATAATTTTCTATGATTTAAGTCTCGGGTCTAGTCTTTGAGTTTCTGGGGCATTACAGATGGAGGCATAGCAGTTGAGAAAACTATATAATCCTCCTTGGTGTCAGAAGTTAAGCAGCAACAGAGGATCTGTAATCGATAGTGCTAAGAGATAGCATTCCAAAGCAGAAGCAGGCCTTGTTTGAGTGTGGGATAGATAGAATTCTTAGATACCAGATTCGTTTATATATGTCAAATATGGACAATCTACGATAGAAGATCATGAGTGAAGCTTACTACTCTCGGTATTCCATAAATTTAGCATCGAAAATCGCGAAAATCATAAATTCTCATTTATTCGANATTCCATAAATTTAGGTTCCACAAAGATGTATCGTGACCTTAATCAGCTATACTGGTGGAACGGCATAAAAATGGACATCACAGGTTCGGTTGAGGATTACCATGTAGATACTTCCGACATTGAAGGAACCAGAACCACAAGGGAAAAAACAAGAGTACAAGACAAAGCAGCCACTGCCACATCTGCCCAAGCTCCCCAATCTGTGGAGGGAGGTAGAGGAGGAATCAGGTGTCGGGAAACTGCTCAAATGCATAAGAAGGGTCTGAGGAGACCCAATTAGGTGAAGAAAGTGGCAGAAAGGAATTAGAGGAGGAGGCTCCAAATGTTGCACAAGTAGAGAACCCGTCCAGAGAGAACCGCACAGTCTGATGGAGATTTTCCGGGAGCTAGAGAGATTTATGAGAAAGTAATTTATCTCACTCCCAAGAACAAGCCTAGGCGGAGCATTCAGGAAGAACCACGGATCCTCAAAAACTCACCGAATGAAGTTGAGGAGATGAAGCGAATATTTAGCTTCTTCTATGGTTTTGAGTGGATGGCCAAGACTCCAGCTTAGTATACAACAGAATTGGTCCAGGAGTTCTACGCCAACTATTTGGCCACCATGGAGCAAAAGGAAGAGGAGGGGCAAAAAATCAAAGACCAGCCCCGACTAGAGAGTGTGTTGGTCCGAGGATGAGAGGTAGACATATCAGAGCAGACCATCTCTTGGGTTCTATATGGACCACAGTTTGTGCCTACACGGATGATGCTTGAGTATGACTATAGGGTGGAGGAAATAAAGCAGATCAAGAATTTGGGCTTGCAGGAAAGGAAGAGGCAACTGCAATGGTTGGCAGGTGTGATTGCTTAAAATAAGGACGAAGCTGAGTGGGTTACTGGTGGAAAGCAGGTGACAAAGAACTCTCTAAATTTCATAGCAAAAGCCTACTGGACACTAGTATGCCACCGGTAGCACCCACAGTCAACGAAAAGACATTAAGTGCTGGTAGAGAAGCTTTGGTGGCATGCCTCATGTCCCGTTATCCTATTAACATCTCAAGGATCATCGTAGAGGAGATACGAGATCGGGCAGTGGGAGTGAGAGCACTATCATCCCATTCTCGAATCTTGTATTCAGGCTATGCACAGAGGCAGGGGTGCCAATACAATAGGGTGAGGAGAATCTGTCGGAGGCCAGAGGATGGCAGACATCGGCCTTATCCGGGATGAGATGAACCCGATAAGTCGAGCCAGGATTCCCACCGCAATTCCATCAGTCCAGTCAGTAGGGGGAGCACAGGTGAATGTCCCCACCTTACAGGAGTAGAGTGCGATATCAACTACAAATGCCGATCATTCAAAGTCAGCTCCTAGCACTTCAGCTGCACCACAGCCTAGCCTGCAGACTCAAACTCCAGTAGGGCATAATTTGGTGCCTCGTGACTTCCTCCAGAAATTGGCTAAACGGTTGACCATGGCTGAATGAAAAATTCAAGCTATGATGGAAAATGTAAAGCAATGGGTCAAGGCGGAGATAGATACAGCAGCTTAGTCTCTACATGCTCTCTTAGATGGATTTGAGAGCCGATTCAATGTGCTGATGGTGGAGCAGACGGACACCATCAGTCTCCGTGAGGAGTTGGGGTCTCTTTGGAGCCAAGTAGCCGAGTTGTCATCACGAAAACGGACAGTCATAGCAGCCACCACTCTTCCAGACCTAGATGCATAACTCAATGGGGAGATTGACTTGGTGACTTATTGGGAGCCGACGGTAGTTGCTGGAGATAAGGGAAAGAAAAGAGCTTTTGAGGATGTTAGAGAGGAGAGTCTAAGGAAGAAGAGGAAAAAGGAAAGGAAAAAATGCAAATGGGCTAGAGCAGAGAGACTGTAGACTCATGACGCACATATTTCAGAGCTGTAGGAGCGAGCNTAGGAGGGCATAGAGCGCTACAGGTATGTTCCCTTCCTTATGTTCTTTTAGCTCATGCTTCGGGAACGAAGCTTAATTTTAAAAAGGGGAGGGGGTGTAATCTTAATTTTTGAGTCGTCCGAGGGTTCTTCTTGTCGTGCTTCTTTTCCCTTATACATTCTATCTAGTAGAATTGTCATGTTTAGGATTTTAATTTTTTTATTTTGTGATTTTAGTTTAATTAGGAAATAACTTAGGAGTACTAAGCTAATGAAAATACACAAGTCTTGATTTTTGAAACAAAATTGACCCTGTTTAAAAACTTTTGAAGCATTAGCTATGTATTTGTGACTGCATGCATGGTTTCTGTGGATCTTTTGATGTCATTTAGTTTATTAGCATGAGTGGTCTTGTTAATCCATGTGTAATCCAGATAGGTAAAGTAAATATAATTCATGTTCCATGAGAGAGCGAGGTGTAATACCTAGTTCAATACTGGGTAAAGATCTAGAACTTGCCTGGTTAGTCTTTGCATAGGCTAAGGATTGTTGGTTAGGATATAATCATAAGCTACTTTTTGTTAAGCTCACTTTTAGTCTAAATAACCCAACCAAAACCATATGATTCCCTTGATCCCAATTTTGAGCCTTTTATCAGACCATTTTCTTTGATTAACTGATTAATCATACACATTTGTTTATAATAAACCTATTTTGGCCCTGGTCCTTCCTTGGATATTGTGAACCTCAACATAGGTGAAATGCCTAAGTTGAGGATGGCTAGAGTAGGGGTGCATAAGTGATGGAAATGACAAAAAGGGAGAGACAAGAGAAAAGGTTAAAAATGAGGTGTGGTGTGAAGATAAAAGAAAAAAAAGAGATGAAAAAATTTGAAAATCTTGAAAAAGAAAATTCAAAAGAAAAAATATTGTTGGAAAAATTTGAAAATACAAAACACCCATACAAATGTACATAAAAGAGGTGAAAAGGGAAGAAAAGGAATGACAAGAGAAAAGGGTGAAGTAGGTGAAGGGTGAAGCCAATGTATGTAGTGCCAAGGAAGGGATAGTCACTTATTAAATCTTTCATATTTATCATGTCCAGCCCTAAATCCTACATTACAAGCCACAACAAGTCCTACAGTGATCCTAATCCGACCATCTGATAAACCGTATCAGAGAAAATAAGAGCAAGCCTATGGTATATTATACGTAATACTTGAAACTTCTTTGTGAGAATGAGCGCCTTGCTTGTCTAGTCCCATGCAATGTTTGACACTATATATGTCAGTGGGGACTTCACTTGTTGTCAGGGTACATGGATTATGTTTACTCTTACCATTTGTTTGCGTGAAAGACATTGGTGATAACTTGATTGCCTATTAATAGTTAGATGACATGTCTTGATCCCTGTTTATCATATTTTGTGGTTGCTTGTGGTACATTATCTGATGTTGGTTCATGGAAAAGGGTTAGAAATTGTTGAATGTATAGTGCAAGTTTTTTTTGGCATTGGCTGTAGTTTCCTAGGTTTATTTTCTACTTGAGCATTGTATTTAGTTTTTCTTTTTCTTTTCCTGAGGACATGCAAAAGTTTTAAGTTGAGAGTGTTGATGTGCTGTGAGATTATAGAACTTTCGACCCTCAAAACTATAAAAATAGCATGGAATTAGATATATTTATATGGATATAAGGTACTTTTCCTTTGGTTATAGGATAAATAGGTGTTGGAGAAAAAATGTGCAAAAGATAGCCTGAAAGTGCAAAAAATAGGCTTAACCCACAATCCTCAGTACGAGCCGTAGGAAGGTACTACGAGTCGTACTACTGGTCGTGAGAAGTTTCAGAAGGCTAAGGATGAAAAAGTGCATCCTACGACTCTTAGTACGACTCGTACAAAACTTGTATGGACCGTACTGAAGAAGTCGCGAAAAGATTCAGAAGATTTGCACAAGAGGTGGACTCCTGCTACGGATTGACAGTATGAGTCATGGCATCAAGGGACGAGTTGTACAATAGCACTTGTGCTGAACTTCAGAAAATTTTAAAAGTCTCAGAGTCAAGCCACGGAAGCACATTACGACTCGTAGGAAGCATATACGAGTCATACTAAGGTCCAACACTTATCCAAATTACAGCCAGCCAACTGATATACAGGAAGTAGGTACGACCCATACCTACCTACTACGGGTCATAGGACAGGTCGTGACGCTTGCAGCTTCAGCTATGGAAATTCACCCTGTTAGCCTAGGAAAAAGATTTTTATGTCTGTATAAATATGTTTCATGTTTTATTTTCATAGGAGAGGTTATGAGGAGTAATTAGAAGTGATTAAAAATCAAGTTAGAGGGAATTAGATGTGAGAATTGAGTTGTTCAACTTGTGAGCAAACTTTTCTTGACTCTCTCTTGATCTTCATATTTTTTTGTGAAGATTTTTCTAATTAATACAAAGGAGTGTTTCTCTCATCCATAATTGTAAGTATTGATTTGTGTCTCTAATTATGAAAGCAAATCACAATCTTGCAACTATGATAGGCTAAAACCTCCATAGCTAGGGTTGTGGGAACCATGGTGGATTAACAAGCTAGTGTTACATAAAAGTGATTCAAAACCTATGGAAAACACTTATATTGTATTATTTTCATTCTTAAACATTTCTTAATGGTGTACAACGTTAGGACATGCCCGAATTCTTTACTTGCTTGAGTCTAGAGAGGTAGAGATTAGGAAAAGAGAAGTACAACAAAGCGTTAATATTGATGATCATTGCATTAACTTGAGTTGTGGTCATTGGATAGTTAAATTTGGGACATATTAATAATGGTTAATTTGCAATCATTCATGAGACCTGACCCGGTGATTGAGTATAGTCATTCAATAGGGACGAACCAATCGTTTGAATGAACCTAAGTTATCAGTTCTACAAGTAAGCATTGGTGATGATCACGTATGTATATTCCAAGCAATTATGAACCCATGGGGAACACAAAATCATAGTTATCTTTCATTCTTGATTTCAACCAAAGTTTTAACTGTGTTTTTAATTAATGTTTTCTTTACAACCCCTAATTTGGAGTAACTACCTAACAAGTTCACTTACCGTCTTTACTCTAGCTTTTCTATATTCCCAGTGGGTTTGACCCCAACCTCTAGTTAGGTTCTTTATTGACAACGTCCGCTTCATACTTTGGTAGGAGGTATTGTTTGAGCGTTATCAGTAGTCACAACTAGGATTTCATCTTGATTCACACTTAGGGCAAGTTCTAGATAATCATCCACACAAAGGAATTAAGAAAAAAAACCTCACCACACAAGGCATCACATTCCAAGGAGTTCATACAATTTTCACAACTATATTAAGAATATGACTTTAGACAGGTTAGCACGTGATTAGACAAGTCAAATAAGGAATGTGCAACTCATCACAAAAGTGTGCTCAATTTTTAAATTCAAATGCACCTATTTTTATCCACATCCATTTGTAATGCCACTAAAAAAATTTCTGTGGTACCTCTCAAAAGCCAGTGCAACAAAGGACTTAATAAGATACTAAACTCGACATTTTTCCTTAAGAAAGTCACCTGTCAATCTATCATAGGGATGTCACCTGATTCGATAATAGAATAAAAGAAAAGACAATTGCTCCTTTGGAAAGAACCTATCACTCCCCACATTTGGGGGGTGTAACTAACACCTAATGCCACGGTGGGACCTGGGCTGAGCTGGCTGGGCATATGCACCTTTGGTGCCTGCCAGCAACTCAAAATCAAGAACAACTATATCTAGGCTATAAAGATAGCCTTGGGTTGATAAGGCCATGCAGCAAACCTGTAAAAAAAAATAGCTAACCCAGCAAACCTAATAATAAAGGGGATCCTATGCAGGTCGACAAGACCATTATGCTTCCTAGTCATAATAGCAGAAAATCAGGCAGTCGTATTCATACTATATCCGAAAAGGCTGCTAACTAAAAGTTACACTAGGCCCTAGACGGCTAACAACAACCAACAATTGAAAACTATAGTATTCAAGCCTCTAAGAGTAAAACTTGTCCCGACCTACCCAAAACAATACAACAAAAGATAATCAAACCTTAAGCGTCTGGCAACTCCGGAAGAAAGGAGATAGATAATCTACTGGATATGAGTAGCTATTAAGACGATCTCAATCCCTTCTTCCTGGACCTGCAGGCAAGTATATAGTGCCCCATGCATAGGCATCAACACAATACGTACCGAATATGTAAGGAAGTAAATAACGACTAAATGAAAAATAATAAGGAACTGGAAGTAATCAATTATAAGGACTAGAAGTTAACCTGGATATCTCACAATATAGACTATAGCTACCAGATAATGTAAAAACAAGAACCTAACCTCACCCCTATAATCCTAAAAGGTACAAACAACACAAAATAACCTACTTGGGCCCCCTTAATCCTCGGTAAGTCCAGGCAATCATACTCTTCCTATCTATACCACTATAGGACTGTAGGCAAGCTGTAACTATGGTATTCTTGACCTCTGAAGCTGTAACTAAGCTTTCTGGGCTCATGTGACTATTTTTAAACCGTCTAGGCTCCTGTAACTGTATTTGATCCATCTGGGCCCTTGTAACAGTATCTGAGCCATCTAGGCTCCTATAGTTGTATCTTAGCCATCTGGGCTCCTATAACTGTATATAATCCATCTGAGCTCCTATAATTGTATCTGAGCCATTTGGGCTCCTATAACTGCATTTGAGCCGCCTAGGCTCCTCTAGTTATATCTGATCCGCCTGGGCTCCGTCTAGGCTCCTATAACTATATTTGATCCATCTAGGCCCTTGTAACTATATCTGAGCCATCTAGGCTCCTATAATTGTATCTTAGCCATTTGGGCTCCTATAACTGTATCTGAGCCATCTGAGATCCTGTAATTGTATCGGAGCCATCTAGGCTCTTATAACTGTATCTTAGCCGCCTAGGCTCCTATAGCTATATCTGAGCCGCCTGTGCTCTTGTAACTATATCTGAGCTGTCTGGGCTCCCATAATTGTATCTAAGCCAGCAGAGCTCCTGTAACTGTATCTACAAGTAGGAAGAAGCTATACGGTCGTTAGCAGTATGTAGTTTACCAAGGAAACTACAACCCGGTCCATTTGGCAACCTTGCTTCCACTGACAGGGAGATAAGGTTATTCTATCATGATTCTAGTCTTGTAGGTGTCAGGATACGCCAATGGTTTGTAATTAAGATCTACTATATATTTATAG
>JACEIK010011079.1:0-16674 GCA_018107945.1 Datura stramonium
GCAGGAAGTAAAGTAAGGAAGACAAGTGATTTGAGGCAAAGAGCCCTTTTAACTTCACTAAATATTGAGAAATCTGAAAATGTGAAGATGGTTACAAAGGTTGCCCCTTGAGGCCTATTTATAGTACATACAAGTCCCTACACTACGTGCCATGTGGCTGTGCCAATGTGGCTGTGGCAGGCACGCATGCTTGCTGTGGCAGGTAAGTCAGGCGTACTTGCTGTGACAGGTTGTGGCAGGCAATGTCAGGCATGCTTGTTGTGGCAGGCGCACAGGCATGCTTTGTCTGGCGTGTCAGGCAGGCTGTGGCAGGTTGTGGCAGGCTGGCATGCTTTGTAAGGCATGCTTTTCCTGGCGTGTCAGGCATGCGTTTTGGGTTGTTCCAAGGTGTTGTATTGCCTTGCCTTTGGTTCCTGACATGGAATCTTATCGGTCTGAATACTTGGGCTCGGCTCATCCGTTAAGCAGGAAAAATGCGGAAAATTTAATGGATTTGCTGGAGGGGCGGTACACGTTGGATCCACTGCACATTTAATACTTTCAGATCCCCTTTCTTTCAAACGACGGATCGTTATGACGTCCAAGGTTTCCCTCTTCAGGTTCTATACTAATCCTTCCCACGACCCTCACCACGACTCGTTCTTCCCCCAATGAGTCGTGGTTAGCTTCCTTTATATAAACTGGAAAAATATTGATATTCCATCCCACGACTGGTGACCACGACCCGTTACTCCTCATAGGGGGTCGTGGGATGACTCGTCACTTTTCCTTAAGCTGAGGACCAATTCCCACCACGGCTCCATATGACGACTCGTTGTAACAAACGAGTCGTTACTTCGCTCGTTACTTCGCACTGTCACTAGGCCAACCTTCCCACGACTACTTCCCACGGGTCATTGGTTGGACTAATGATCTGTTGGGTCATCTATTCTGTGGGATTTTTTTCCAATTTCAGCCAACCAATTTTTAAATCCCGGGTCTAATATTAGGCACTTCTGGGGTATTACAATATCTTCCCCTTGAGAACATTAATTCTCGAATGTTGGAAACATATAAAAAACATAGAAATGCAATTATTATACTTAAATACTGATCATTTAAATTGAAAACTAACGGAATGACTATCTCCAATTCAAACTACATAACTGACTTGAATTCATGATTCATATACACATTCATATACATACAAGAAATTTGAACACATGAACTGAACATGAAAACTGAATAGGGTTTTTGTGCAAAAACTAATACCTCAAGCTGGAACTGAGCCGGTAGAAAATAAATGTGGGTATCTAGACATCATATCCGCTTCGGCTTCCTACATAGCTCCCTCAACATACCGATTCCTCCATAACACTTTAACTGAAGCTACTTCTTTGTTCCTTAGCCTTCGAACCTGACGATCCAGTATTTCCACCGGAACCTCCTCATAACTAAGGTTGTCTTTCACACCAATGTTGTCCACCAGAAAAACTAGATCTGGATCATCCAAACACTTCTTTAAGAGCGACACATGGAAAATAGGATGCACAGAAGCTAATTCTAAGGGCAACTCCAACTCATAGGGCACCTTGCCAACTCGTTTCACAATCCGGTAGGGGCCAACATAACGAGGGCTGAGTTTTTATTTCTTTCCAAACTGCATCACTCCCTTCATGGGAGATACCTTCTAAAACACCCAATCATCAACTTCAAATTCTAATTCTCTTATTCTCATGTTGGCATAGGACTTTTGGCGACTCTGGGAGGTTTTCAGCCTGTCCCTTATCAATTGAACCTTCTCCATAGCCTCATGAACCAAATACGGCCCTATTATTGCCGCCTCACCAACATCAGACCACCCGATGGGTGATCTACATCTCCACCCATAGAGAGCCTCAAATGGAGCTATCTTGATGTTGGAATGATAACTGTTATTGTAGGCAAACTCGATAAGGGGCAAGTGATCATCCCAACTACCTTTGAAGTCGATTACGCATGCTATCAACATGTCCTCGAGAGTCTGAATTGTTCACTCCGCTTGGCCATCTGTTTGCGGATGAAATGTTGTGCTAAGCTTAACCTGAGTACCTAGTCCTTTTTTAAACGACTCCCAAAACTGAGAGGTAAATTGGGTACCTCTGTCTGAAATAATGGATAAGGGCACTCCATGCAATCGAACTAGCTCCCGGATATATAGTTTGGCATAATCTTCTGCCAAATCTGTGGTTTTTACTGGCAGAAAATAAGCAGCCTTGGTCAACTTGTCTACCACAACCCAAATAGAGTCATATTGTCAATGAGTGCGAGGTAAACCTATGATGAAGTCCATATTAATTTCTTCCCACTCCCAAGTAGGAATTCTGATATCCTGAAGCACACCTCCCGGCCTCTGGTGCTCGACCTTTACTTGCTGACAGTTCGGACACTTAGCCACGAATTCTGCAATATCCTTCTTCATTCCATTCCACCAATAGATTTTCCGTAAGTCACAGTACATCTTGGTGGAACTTGGATGATAGAATACCTGGAATCATGAACCTCATGCAATATCCAACTCCTCAAATCATCAACATTCGGAACACATAGGTGACCCTGGTACCGAAGCACACCATCTCCCCCTTTGGAGAATACCTCTACCTTTTGATTTTGAATGGATTCCTTCAACTTTACCAAAATCGGGTCCTCATCTTGTCTAACTTTTACATCAGTTACCAAGGACGATTCTAATACGTTCTGAACAACCACACCGCCGTCGGTCAAGTCAACCAACCGAATTTCCAACCTTGCTAGTCGATGCACATCATTCACCAGCTCCTTCTTCCCCTCTTCCACATGAGACATACTCTCCATAGAGACTCTACTAAGCGCATCCGCTACTATATTAGCCTTGCCCGGATGGTATAGCACACTCATATCGTAGTCCTTGAGTAACTCCAACCACCTCCTTTTCCAAAGATTGAGATCCTTCTGAGTAAACATATATTGCAAGCTCTTATGGTCTGTAAACACATCCACGTGGACCCCATACAAATAATATTGCAATATCTTCAAGGAAAATACCACTGCGACCAATTCAAGGTCATGGGTCGGGTAATTCTTCTCTTGAACTTTTAGCTATCTGGAGGCATATGCTATAACTTTCCTGTGCTGCATCAATACACACCTAAATCTGATCCTTGAAGCATCTAAGAGTCTACTTGTATTCCCTCACTTGATACCACATGGCCCAAAAAGGCCACGGAGTCCAACCAAAACTCACACTTGCTAAATTTAGCATATAATTGGCGATCTTTGAGAGTTTGTAGCACCACCCTCAAATGAGCGACATGCTCCTCCTCGCTCCGTGATTATATCAAGATGTCGCCAATAAACACGACCATGAACATGTCCAGGTATGTCTTGGACACCCTGTTCATCAAATTCATAAAAGCTGCAGTAGCATTCGTTAGACATAACTACAAACTCATAATGACCATCCCGCATCCTGAAGGCTGTCTTCGAGATGTCACTCTCCCAAACTCTTAGTTGATGATAACCGGATCTGAGATCTATCTTCGAAAAGCACCTGACACCCTAAAGCTGGTCAAATAAATCATTAATCCTGGGAAGAGGGTACCTGTTCTTGATGGTAACCTTGTTCAATTGCCAATAATCAATACACATACAAAGGGATCCATCTTTCTTTCAGACAAAGAGAACTGGTGCACCACATGGGGACTTGCTCGGTCTAATGAAACCCTTATCTAACAGGTTCTTCAACTACTCTTTCAACTCTTTTAGCTCGGCTAGAGTCATTCTATAAGGAGGGATAGATATAGGTTGCATGTGGGAAAGAAGGTCAATACCAAAATCAAGTTTCCTCTCAGGAGGAACACCTAGTAAATCATCAGGGAGTACTTCTGGGCACTCACGCACTACCAAAACTGACTGGATAGTCGGGGTCTCAGACTCAACATCCTTCACCCTAACTAGATGATACATACAACCCTTGGAAATCATCTTCCTGGCCTTAAGATAGGAAATAAAATGGCCTACAAGCACAGACGAACTACTTTTCAACTCCAAGACTGACTCACCCGGAATGCAAAACTCCACCGCATGGGTTCTACAATTAACAAAAGCATAACACGCATACAACAAATCCATGCCCAGAATAATATCAAAGTTAGTCATGGCTAACTCTACAATTTCTGTGGAGGTGACTTTATGCAATATAGTAATTAGACATCTTCTACACACCCGCCTAGCTACAACCGAATCACCAACGGCAGTAGAAATTGAAAATGGTTCTGACAAAGTTTCGGGACTGACTCCAAAGTTACTAGCAATATAAGGTGTCACAAAAGACAAGGTAGCCCCTGGATCTGTAACACCCGATAAGGTTCCAAGATTTAAAACCCAGAGTTTGAAATGAGATCAATAGTAAATCTGAAAAATGGCCTCACAACGACTCATCTAATGAGTCGTTAGTCCCTCTAACGGGTCATGGGTTAGAGGAAGGTTCCTAGTCAGTGGCAACAGATGGTTGTAACGGGTCGTTTGAGCTAGTAACGACCCCTGGTGTCAATCGTGGGAAGGTTCTTAAGGCTTGGTCCAGTGGGGGGTGACGGAAGGATATGACGAGTCGTTAGATGTGGCAACGACTTGTCACGTCAGTCGTTAGATGGGAGGAGCTGAAGACGTGAGGTAGTTCCAGTGTACCTAACGAGTGGGTTCAATGAGTCATTAGAGCAGGTAACGACTCGTTACGTTGGTCGTGGGATGAAGGAGCTGAAACTGTGTAAGCAGACCAGTGCACCTAACAGAAGGTCACCACGAGTCGTGATGAGGACCAATGACTCGTGATGAGGGTCGTGGTTCCAGGTCGATGAATTTTTTATGTTTTTCTTAGAGGTAATTTGGTAAAATTCTATGCTCCCAGTTCTTAAGTGACATTGTTTTAAGTATTTTAGGGGATGTTTTTAAGGGTTTTCCTAAGACTAATCTCTCATTCTCTCAAAATAATCTCTCACACCCTTCTTTCTTTTCTCTCTCAAGTTCAAGGATCCTTCAAGGAAGTTTTCAAGGACTTCAAGGTCAAGCTTAAGTGGGTGATTCTTCGAAGCAGGTATGCGGGTTTTCAACAAGGATGTTTTGTCATCCTTGTGACCCAAAATATTTTTATCAAAAGCCCAATTTCAATTATTCTATAAAAGCATGACCTAGGGTTTTAAATTGATGGGTGAATTCTTCTATATTTCTTTAAATTCCAATACCCATTATGATTATGAGTTAATGATGATGTAAAATAATTGGGTTATCTTGAATTATGTGTTGGATGATAAAAAAAGTGATATTATAGAATGTTCTTCATAAATGGCTTGAACTTTGAATGAGGCTTTATTATCGTTCACTCGATTATCGTAATTACTTACATCCATGTTTAAATATGTGAAGATCATATGATTATCCCTAAGACTTGAATGTGTCATTGATAGACATGTTGAGAAGAAATTAGAGTTCATGGGCTTGAATAATTGAGAGTAAAATATGCATGTCTCTTATGCTTTCGATGGAATTGATTGGGTATGAGGTAAATTTATGGCAATGGCCTAATTAATGCATCTGTATCACGAATTTGATTAAATGTCGAATAAATCGGTTTTGTTTTCAATCTAAATAAAGCTAGGAGTTGCGCCCAAAAGCGATGATTCACTTGTCCCCTTGTCCATAGGGACCTTGTGGCATACAACCGAAACGACTCATTCCAATTTTTGCCTCTTCTTCTCCCTCTGAATCAAACTTTTCCTTGCCATAATGGTTGAATTCCTATTAGCATCCATGATACAAGTCGAATCCTATATGTAGAAATAGAAGAGGTGGACCCCCTATCCGTCGAAAGAAATGAGATTATCGCGGATACACACATTAATTAACCAAATTATGGGTCTTATGAAATGAAAATGTATGTTTCTCCCATTATCTTGTTGAAAATGTATAAGTTATAAGTTAAGTATATGACTTCCCATACATCTAGAATATATGAATCAATGTATGCATATTAAGATACTAATTGGACCTATGGATCATGAATGACTCTATGATACATGTTGAATGATATGAAGACGGAACTTAATGTGATGGGAGTGTAATGCATGATGTGAATCTATAGATACTCCCTAATATAAGATGTTCAAAGAAATATTGATGTAGCTCCATGATGATATGAATTATGATAATGAAGTATGAGATTGATATTTTCAGAATGTTGGACTTGTTATTAGTAGAAAGTAGACCCGATCCTTCCGAAATGAATGTTGTATGATGAAAGCAACGTATGTTTATGTTTCTAACTAGCCGGAGTAGCATAGATTAGATAGATGATGTCAAATCAGTACTCCTTATGTCCTCATTATCCAAGGATCCTCCATAATAGAGAGTGGCTCCCTAGTTCAGTTGAGATCCTCCATAGCAAAGAGAGACTCCCTAGCTCAGTCGGGATCCTCTATAGTAGAGACAGACTCCCTAGTTCAGTCGGGATCCTCCATAGCAGAGAGAAACTCCCTAGTTCAATCGGGTTCCTCCATAGTAGAGAATGACTCCTTAGTTCAGTTGGGACTCTCCATAGTAGAGGATGACTCCCTTAGTTATGTTATTAGCATAATTCAATTTCGTATGATCCAGATTTCAGATTATAATAGACTTAATATAATGATAATCGGTCTCAGTTATCAATAGTGATCCAGTACAGTGTGTGATGCTAGATTCAGATTCAGCTCTTATTAAATGTTCAGAACTTAACCCTTATGCATGAGTTCGATGATGTTGCATAAAATGGGATCTAAAGGAAAGTTTCATGTATACATATGTGTATGTGAATCATAAGAGGATAGTGGCATGTTAAATCAGTTTTGTTAATGTACTTGGTTGTTTCCTTATCGTATATTTGTTTATTTAATTATCTATGTTATCCCGCATGCTCAGTACATTATAAGTACTGACCGCACGCCTTTTGTGCTATATCGTTTCATGATATAGATTCAGGTTTCCAGACTAAGCCTCGTGGTTAGATACGCTTCATTTCTTCTCAACTTCTAGTGGTGAGTCCTCATCCCCTGAGGACGTGATTTATGTTCATACTTTCTTTATGTTTCAATTTTCATATTTAAGAAGTTAGCTGGGGGGCTTGTCCCAGCAACTCATCAGTTTAGTAGAAGGCTTTCAGACTTGTCTAGATAAACTCCGCACTGTATCAAGTGTGTTTACAATTGTCCTTATGGTTTTTTATTAGATTCTTGCAGTTAGCTTCTGGTTATTCATGTTATTGATTTTTTCTATTGTCAAGTGATATTCTATGATTATGCCATGGGTTGACTTGGAGCCTTTCGGGGTTCCTTGTCCCATGTTAAGGTTAGGGTGCGAACTTGGGTCTTGACAGGATCTAACAAAGCATAAACATCAAGGTGAAACATCGTAACACACCAGTAACCACATCCGGTGAAGTATCCTGCTCCTGGCGCGAGGTGAGGGCATAGAATTTGTTTTGGCGTTGTCCGCCACCCCCACTAGTAGATGCCGCCTGTGAAGCTGAACGTGCTAGAGTGCTACTGACTTGGTAATTTGTGCACGGCATATATCATCATCCTATCTAGAAAAAGGACATGCTCAGCGCATGTTCCAGATCTACCACACCCATAAAAAATATTTGAGCCGAGCAAGCACTCCCCGACATGACTCTTGTCGCACTTCCCGCAGGCTGGAAAGGTGCGCTCTACCTGCGTGCCCCTCTGGTCCCTCGATCTTGAAGCCCTGCTCCTCTGATCATCCTTGGGTCTGGATGGAACACTAGTTGATGATGGTGTTGGAGCTAATGACCTCTGCTGAAACTGAGGGTGGTGACCACCATCTGATCTCTGATGAGTAAACCCATGGCTATCCGTCTGAGCCCTTTTGGCCTCTCTCTCCCTCATATGGTCCACCTTTATCTTCTGGGCGTAAAAAACTATTCGAGGGAAATCCATGTACTAGTGGAGCATAGAGGTACTGCAATCTTTGTCCAAATAGCCCTCCACGACATGAACAAATCGGCTCACCCGCACCCTCTGATCAACCACTAACTCTAGGGCATACTTTGACAAGCGAGTGAACTCGAGAGCATACTCCTGTACCGTCATCCTCCCCTACTTCAGATTTACGAACTCATTTGTCTTCAGCTCCCTTATCTCACGAGGGAAGAACCGATCCAAGAATGCAACATGAAACTCCTCCCATGTGACCGGGCCTACTTCGGCAGTCCTGCTATCTTTCCATCGGCGAAACCAGATGTGCACGACCCATTTCAACTGGTAAGAGGCCAACTCCCTGCACTCAACTTCATTCACCCCCATGACTTGGGTGATCTTCACAATCTCATATATAAACTCATGCGAGTCATCATCTACCTTTGACCCGAGGAACTCTGGCGGGTTCATTCTCAAAAAGTCCCTGAATCGAGCCGTCGCTGCATTGCCATTTTACGGAACATGTGCAACCGCTTGCTGATTGACCTGAGCGATCAAGGCCTGCGCAAGAATCTGAATAGCTGCCCGAAACTCAGTATGGACAACTGGCTCCGATGCCTGGTGCTCCTGAACTGGTGGGGCCTGTTGGTGCCTATTACCATTTCCATCCTCATGGACATCTCCGTTTTCATTCCTCCTACCATTCATTCTTCGGGGAGCCATGATTCTGCAATCGTGATTATCACGAATTATAAGAACAGAAAGACATTTTATCGCACGACATGGATCATGAAAGAAGGGAACATTTCCTAAACGTCTCGTAGCCTCTTCGTCATAAGTGTAGCGCGTTTCATTCCCATGAAAAAGATTCTACTTAATGCGGCTTTCAGAAACCCTAGGACACTTCAAACCTGTTGCTCTGATACCAATTTTGTCACTATCTGAATGTAGACCCGGATTGTAACACGGGACAAGAAGCCCTGAGAGACTCCAAGTCGACTCCTGGCATGAACATTCATCTAACTCCATATCATTAAAATGGAATACTTAACATAAAGATATAGCGAAAGAATATACATAACATAACTTAGTAAGCGGAACATACTACATACATAACAGCTGAGTACTACATAAAGTCTAAAACCCTCTATCGTATCAGATGGGTTGATGGGACAACATCCCCAACTAACCTGGCAAAACTGAAAACTAAAAGGAACATCAGTATCTGAAACATATGGTCCTCGGAGAATGAGGACTTACCAAGAAGTTGGATGCTAAACTCTGAGATGGACTACTGACGGTGTTGGATTTGAAGATCGAGGCCTTTATCATAAAATGATACAGCATAGAGTATGCGGTCAGTACGTGGAATGTACCGAGTATGCAAGGTAAGTAAAACGAACATTTAAGAAAAATACATAAAAGTTCATAAATGATCATAAGAGTGGGACAACATGCTCGTAACATAAATATCATAAGATAACATAAGGCTCAAAGTTTTCAAATCGTTCGTAATACATTCATTATCATAGTCGTAAGAGAAACTTCATTAAATTATCACTTGAGCCAAATAACATAAACATAAAACTGCATAAAACATGCGGAACAATGGGAGGACTCGTCATAACCGACACCATCATGGTAGAGCCTTACATGATGCCCCAACTATCTCACTTAAGTAGGCAGAGTCGACCCTGGCTTGTCAAGCGAGGGGTGTACATTATGTGATATCATGAAAGAGGGGATCATTATCATTATAATGTATCATTATAAACTCATGGTGGCACGTGCTTATGAGATACCGGCGTAGTCTTTTGAACGTCGGGCTGCTCAGTGCTAGACACAGCTCTCAAAAATATGCACATTAGGCTCATATGTAAATCAATAACATCATTCATTAAGATTTATGAATAAATAAATATTATCATCATTGATCCCTATTAAATACATGATTAGCCAAGAATAAAGGGCCCTTTAGTCGGCCAACATCATAAATCGATAAATTATGAGATCCACTTCATAAGTCGTAAATCATTCTTGAATATGTGGGCATTGCCCAATACTTTACGATGCTTGAAAATACTCAATTCATTGGAAAACGTGATTATTAACATGGGTAACTTGAAAACATGCTTTTCATCATCAATAATTCATCATACATGAACATTCATCATAAACCTTGACTTTCATGAACTTTTCATAAATGGAAATTTTAATTTATAAAACCTAGAACATGATTTTTAATGAAAAATAATATAAACTTGCCCATAATTCATAATTCAACAATAGTAACTCAATTAGATCAAGTCCATATAGAGAAATTGAATTTTCATGCATTGGGTATAAACCCATGAAATTTAGATAGAAAATTTCATGATTTGAAAGAGATTGGGCATGGGTGTGAAAGGATTCACCCATTCATAACCTTACATACCTGGGGAAAATCAAATCTCACCATTCCTTGAAAGCCCAAAGGAAAATTTGAAGAAAACCTTGAAGAACAAGCTTGATCACCTCCTCAATTCTCTAACTTGCATGCATAGGTTGTGAATAGGTTAAAAGAGCTTAACCTATCTTAATACACTCAGAAAATAACTTAAAACGGCGTAGTTTAGGACCTTAGAGCGTAGAAATGATGAAAATGCCCTTAATGAAAACCCTGAAAAATCTGCACTAGGTGAACTAACGGACAATCCCACGAGTCATCACTTGGTACCACGACTCGTGGTATTTAGCCGTTGGATCCACTGTCCATTTCATACTTTCAGATCCCCTTCCTATGGCTCGACAGGACGAGTCGTTCTTTCAAACGACAGGTCGCTGTGACGTCCATGGTT
Organism: Datura stramonium; assembly: GCA_018107945.1. Lineage (NCBI taxonomy): Eukaryota > Viridiplantae > Streptophyta > Magnoliopsida > Solanales > Solanaceae > Datura > Datura stramonium. The sequence goes on from JACEIK010011079.1 coordinate 10,799, forward strand.
TCCCTCTTCAAGTTCTGTACTAATCCTTCCCACGACCCTCACCATGACCCATTACTTCCTCAATCGAGTAGTGGTTATCTTCCGTTATATTGACTGAAAAAATATTGAACTGGTGACCACGACCCGTTACTCCTCATGATGGGTCGTGGATGACTCGTCACTTTCCCTTAAACTGAGGACCAATTCCCACCACGGCTCCATACGACGACTCATTGTAACAAATAACAAGTCGTAACTTCGCTCGTTACTTCCCACTGTCACCAGGCCAACCTTCCCACGACTACTTCCCACGAGTCATTGGTTGGACCAACGATACGTTGGATCTTCCGTTCTGTGGGATTTTTCCCAATTTCAGCCAATTTCTATTTTTAAATCTCGGGTCTAATCTTAGGCACTTCTGTAGTATTACAACTTATAACTATTGGGTCAAGGTGTTAGGGATATAAAACGAGAAATATCCTCTACGTGTAGCTTAAAAAGATGAATTGAGTTATAACTAAAATTCTTTTGGGCAGTGATACGTGCGATAGGTTTTTAGCTCATAGATACATAACTTCGAGCTAACTTCATTGCCATACCCTCTAACTCTAGTTTGTTAAAATTTTAGAGTCTAATCTTTTCAATTTAAAATAATTTCCTCATTTCAAAATACTTGCTCTTAGAAATATTTATATGGCACCATAAATCAAGTAGGTTCTAATTTTATCTTTTGTAGATTAATTTAATTAATGCTAATTTTCACTTCACAAAATATATATTATTTTGTTTGTGTTTTCTTGGTTTTCAAGATTAACAACATGACACGAGGTTAGTAGAAAAATTTTAGGAGTCATTTGATTTCAAGATAAGTTACATAGAAATTAATTATGCAGAGATTATAATTCAAAAATTAGTAATGCATAAATTGTTATGCAAAGGTTTATAATATAATTATTTTTGAGACTTGTTTAACTTTCTAACGTTGAGAAAAGTTAGAGATTGAGTCTTCAAAGAAAAAGAAAATTAGGTGGAGGGTCAAAAGATTAATAATATCCCTAATTTTCTACTTAATTATTCTTCTCGATCCTGCCGTCTGGTTGATGATTAAAGGACACAAGTTAGAGAAAAATTACTTTTAGTTGAGCTCACTTTACAAAAATCTTGAAACAGCCTTAACCTAGCTGTGATGCACTTTAATGAATACAATTAGAAGGACCCCCTACATATTTTATAGAGTAATGATTGTTAAGAATTTCACTTGCTTTTAACAAACTTTCAAGCAAGAGTGAAATGCCAAGATATGTATATATCTTTCAGTTTTTATTTTTGTGGGTGGGCCAGAAAAAAAAACAAGGTAAAAATGGAGAAAAAGTCAAGGAAACCATCTTAAACAAAATAATTACATATTAAGAAAATGCAATAAATGTAGAAGAATTGTTCTCATTCACTAAAAATCCATTGTGCTTTTAATTTTTTTTTCCCAAAGCACCCTAATGCATTCCTTTCTTTCTTTTTCCTTTTATCCTAAAGAGATGAGCCAATATACGCCTAACAAATCCTATTTTCTAACTCAAGCCTCTTAATCCTTTGGTCTTCTCCCATTCCCTCCCCCTCCACTTTTTCCTCATGGTGTTTTTTTCTATTACCCTTTTTTTTTTCCTTTTATGGAGGGATTGGAATTGAACAAACAAGTGATGATACCATATAAATTTATTTGTTACGGAGATTGAAAAATTAATGACAACTATAAATGTCATTATTGAGTATGAGATGAGCCATTGGTGATGTTCATGCTCCTCACGTCTTTGGCCTAATTCATCATTTTTTGAGCTGTTGTTGGGCGTCCTTAATCATCTGTCGCACATCCTCATTTTCTGGCGTTTCCTTCATCAACGTTTCACATTCTTGTATGCATGCTTCCCATTTTCCCATCTGGTATTATAAATCACACATAAAATAATGCACATCAAAATCTTCAACTATTTTAATAAAAGAAAAAAAACAGAAAAATAATCAAATAAATGTTTCGTTTTCCAATTATAGAATGAGGGTCAACTATGACGTACTTTGCATTAAGTTGTGCTCAACCATGTCAATTTACTCGGATAGCTGCTAATTTGTTATACGGGTCAGACCGTTCAGAAAATAATGATATATTTAAAATATGAGAATGAGAATGTTTTGTTCATATTTTGAAATAAAAATTAATTGTTTTAAAACTACATAAAAATGTACTCTTAATATAAATCAATTCTTTTATAACTAGAATTTTTTTAAAATAAATAAATAAATATGGTACGCAGTAAAAGAGAAAAAACAACTTAACTCCTCAGATGTCTATGTCTTTATATGCGATCGAGAGAATATATGAAATCTAGTAGCATGCTTTGTATCGTTGTAATTCTATGAGTACTTAACCATATTAAAAGGCTAATGGTTCACGAAACAAGTATTGTGTTCTTAAAACAAATTTTAGAGAAGTTAAATAGTGTCGTCTTCTTGCTACCAAACAAGCCTACTATGATTCATTAAATATATTGAAATAACAGGTCAGCTAATTTTACAGACACAGCTACAATACACATGTTAAATCTCTCTATAATGACATCGTTTGTTTCGATATCTTTTAGCTACTACAGCAAGATGGTGTTGTTAGAAAATATATAATATAGTGTAACATAAAAGGACGGTTTCATAGAAAATATGATTATTATAGTGAGATATTGTTATAGAGGATGACCATTATAAAAAGGCATGACCGTAATACATTGTAATTTAAATTAGTGTCGAAGCATAAGGAAAAATGAAAAAATCACCTTAAAATAACAATCAGCCTTCCTCAACCTAGCTTTGGTGAAAGATGGTCGGACATTAAGGGCAGTACTGCAATCCTCAAGTGCTTTCTCAAATTGACCAAGTTTTGACCGGCAAGCTGCTCGATTGCACAACAGAACAGAGTTGTGTGGGTCATGGTCTAATCCTTCACCATAAGCAACACTAGCATCTGCATATCTTCCTGCCTTAAAGAACTCATTGCCCTTTGTTCTAGCACTTGCAACTGTCCTTGTCCTCCTGACGACCGTGTTTACTTCCTTGTTGTTCCCGTCTAGCTGGGCTGCTCGTTGAGCCGCTGCTAGGGCATCATCGATCCTATGGTGTAACAATCATAATAAGCCACGAGTGATGATCGAAAAATAATGTTTTAGTCAATCATTTAGTATTTGAACGGGATGAGTCTCTATAGATTTTGAGCATTCATATATTGACATCAAATAGTTTGAAACTGAGACATAATCGATTGATTGAATCTATCAGTTTTGTAATTTATGTAAGACAATTATCCATAGAAGGAATATCAAATAAGCAACATCTTGAAATCTTTGAAAATCAATTCTCATAGCTTGATTGATTTGGTTATGTACAGTCTATAGGTCAATTTGACTGGATCAACCTTTCATTCCTATTGGATACACATCAATGGGACCCTCAAATAAGTCTATTAGAATTGGCCATGTATCAATACACTCTTATCATTCATACCTAGCGAATTAAGGTAAGAGTCAAAACGAAAGATTAGTAGGAGTTTAAAAAATTGGCAAGCATGACTATTGATTGAGGGTGATTTAAAGCATGAATATTGATTGAGGGTGATTTACATATGTCAAATTGCACCTAACGACAAAATATATAATCAAGTACCCTTCTTTTGGTTTCTCTTCTCTCCTACACGCCTTTCCCTTTTGAGTTGTTAGCTAAATCAAACACTTTATTTGTCCAAAAAAATCCAATATTAATTAAATCTTTAATTTCTGTCCTAATCCTGGTCATTGGCATCTTTAGGACCACAAAATGACAGATTGATTACATTTTTGTCATTTTCTATTTAGAGGGTGGGGGTATGAAATTATGTATGGTTTGAATAATACTTTTCCCCTCCAAAATTAAATGTTTACATTTTCTAAAACATGAATACTAACTAACCTGCCAGCAGCCATGTCAACTTGAGCTTGAATGACTAGCAAGCCTGCACTGCCAATAGGGCCAAAGAACTTTATACATTCGTCAATATCAAAATTCGGACCATTCTTCAAAGTTTGATCTGCTTCATGGTATCTATGGAGCTTCACGGAGGCCTCGGCTTTCAAAGCAATTATCTTTTTTTTGTTTAACATCAAGAAGAAAAATTAGCACACGACAGCATGTTAATTTTACTAAAAAAAAGAAAAGGTTAATAAAAACAGCAAATACTTGTGGTTTAATCAGTAAAAGAGCTAACCTGAGGTGCAGAATCAGCACCAGCAGATATGGCGAGAGCGGATTCTTTAAGAAGAGTGTTCCAATCTCGCTGCCTTTTGGCCTCAGTACACTTGTTGAGATGAATTTGAATATTTTTCGCCTTTGTCATAACATCAGGATCAGCTTCTGATGCAGCCTGTTTGTAATGGTACATAGCCTTCTCTGTATCTCCTAATCTAAACATCAAAAGAACAGTCAGCTCGATAATTGTAATAATAATTAAAAAAAAAAAAAGAGATCATAAAATTCACGACCAAAATTAGCACAAACCTGACACATAGGGTGGCCAGACGATTATGAGCTCTTTGATAATGAGGATCAATTGTGATAGCTTCTCTGCACTCAAAAACAGCTTCAAGAAGCCTTCCTAAAGCGGTCAAAGCAGCAGATTTGTTGCTTCGATAAGAAGCCTTATTGGGATCAATTGAAATTGCAGCATCATACAAAGCCAAAGCCTCAGCAAATCTTCCATTCTTGTAATCCTCATTTCCAAGAATCTTCAATTGCTCAGGGTCCATTCTAGTGGACAGAGCACGGCAAAGGGAAACAGAGCCACCCGTTTTCCCCTGCTCGTGATCGCCCTGTTTCCTCACCACATTACCCATAACGCTCGTCGGATATTTCCCATTCTGAGATGGTTGTTGTGGTTGTGGTGGTGGTTCTTCTTCTTTAGCCGTTCTTGGCAAGTAATCAAGAATATGATTAGCTGTTGAAGTTATTGTGGGACCAGTACCGTTGCCCCCACCTTGCTGCCTAATGTTACCCAAATTACCAAACAGCATCACGTTGCTAGACGATGCACGGACTAATGTATTAGCACCCTTTGATCTTTGATGATCTTGAATCATGTTTTCAAGCTCACCTGATATCCCTGTTGAGGCTGGAGGTACTTTTCTTGCTTGATTATTATACCCTTGTACCCCCTGACCATTATTTTTCTGCTGATTATGAACAGGTGCACCTTGCAAATTAGCCTTATTCTGAGCGGCCTTTGATTGGTTCGGATTAGGTCTTGGTATGATCCTGTCTACTTGTTTCTCCGATTGGTTTTCGCGAGAGTCTAAAAAAGCCTCGTTGGAGCCATTCCGATGCTTTTTAGAACTTTGAGTGCTGGAAGATCGTGTTATATTGCTAACATTGTTGGAAATTTGTGTAGGAAGTGAACCTGTGGATGTTGATCTTTTCGTCCAAATGTTTCTTCTTCCAAAAACAGTATTCAACAGGCCACAACCTGTTTTCTTTTCAGGAGAAGAGTCTCCCATATTGGATACTTGAGATATCTTTCAATGCTTTCTTGGATTCGTTTATAGAAACTGGTGATGATCAAGAAATGTGGCACAACATGCAAGAGTCTTGAAATTATACTTATCAAAGGAGCTTCTTATGTAAGAAATAAGACTTGTAGGCCAAGTTAAAAATAGATAACTCACCAAGAAAATAAAGGACCCATGTAAAAAAAAAGATGTTACATTTAAAGATATGTAAAAGAAAGAGAAATGGAGAAAAAATGAGATTGGTTGTGTGAAAAATGTTTAGTGCCCCCCAGGAGAAGAATACATAATTGTCATAATCTGTGTATATTTCTATACGATCTCCTGGAG
>JACEIK010011079.1:17626-34451 GCA_018107945.1 Datura stramonium
TATTATTTATTTTTTTACTCTTAGTAGTTAATCGTTTCTTAAAGACTACAAACACCCTGATAGAGTAACTATTTAATGAAGGGATTATATCTTACAAACATAAATAAGGATAAAGTAGTCCAAAATTCCCCCTAATTAATGTTTTTAAGAGGTGCATAAAAAAGAAAGACCGACAAATAATTTGTGATGGGAGAGTAATAGAAGTATCTTTCTTTGTTGGGACATGAATACTTGTTATGCATATTCAAGGAATTCAGTAAAAGAAATAAAAAAGAGGCTTTAGAAACTCAAAATTCAACATTGGAGTTCATCCATTAAATCATTCCAAAGTCTCTTATTTCGAAATCGTCTGCATGATTCTTAACATTGCCTTGAATTTCATTTTCTTGTTTTCACTTCCCTTGTACTCCCAGGACAAAAGTAGCTATTTTGTCAACAATCAGGTTGAAATTCATGCTCCCAAGTCACCCTTTTGCAACATCAAAGTCCTCTTTCAGTTAATGTTTTCAAACTTGACTCTGTCTGGTCTCAATAAATTATATAAGGAAACTTTTGCTAGGCAACCAAACAACCACCTACTTTGCATCACCCATCGACCAGGTCCAATTTCATTAAGCCCAGAAAAAGAAAAGAGGTGGGAAAAAGTATCAGAACCAATTCACTTTATCTGAAGATATTGCTAGTTTTTCCCAGCATCATCTGAGCATCTTAGCATCAGAACAATTTCTGTTCAAAACTTTTTTGTGAACTACTAAATTGTTGAGAGACGACTAGCCCACCTCAGCTGCTGCAAAGGCTTTAAATCTCCACAACAATATGCAAAAATTGAACGTCTGGCTCCACCTATTAAGGGACATGTAAATGTCAAATGTAAGAATGCAGAAAAGGTTAATTATGGGACATGTAAATGTCAATTGTGAGAATGTCAGCAAGGTTTCATACAAGATTCAACTATTAAGGGACAAGTAAATGTCAATTGTGAGAAAGTCAGCAAGGTTTCATACAAGATTCAACTATTAAGGGACATGTAAATGTCAAATGTGAGAATGTAAACTTAATCACACAAAATAGTAAGGAAGTTTGTGATGATCCTTTCCCCCTTCTATTGATGCCTTTGTCGGGAAACAATATTCCAAACGCGAGAATTAATAGGACAGATAATGATTAACATTTTCTGAATTATTTTGTTACTCGAATAAAACTTCCCTGAATGGATTAGGACTCTTGAAGACTCTTCTAATGTAAACCTCTATTTTATAGAGTTGACTTTATTAATAAAACAAGGTGGATTTTTTTCAAGTCACAGAGATTAGGGGTGGGCGTTCGGGCCATCGGATTGGATATGAGAACTTCGGTTTGGATATTCGATTTTCGGATTTAAAAAAAGTACAATCCAAATCCAATCCAAATAAATTCATATTGGATTGGATTTTTTAAGTTCGGGTTCGGATTTTTAGGATTTTCAATTTTGACTTTTGAGTTGTTTAGGTAGACCATAACAATTAACAACCTCAATCCACCAAATAGTTTGCTCCTTGAAATTTATAACTCTCTACAATTAACAAGAAGAGAGGTGACTCTACCGCCCATATCGTGTACTATACTTTATTTGCTCATGAAACATTTTACATTTTTATATTTGATTAATAGAAAATTTCATATTGATTTAATATTGTGATGGGCCGTAGGTATTAATCTATTGGATCTTGAAAATTGGAGTTATTAGTATTGAACACATATGATATGAGTATTTGAGTAGGGTTAAATATAGGGTACAAAAATTTCGGATTTTCGGATATCCAAAAATCCATAATGCTAAATCTGATATCCAATCCAAAATCCATAAATTTTAAAAATGAAATCCATAATCCAAAAACCCAAACTAAATATCCAAAAAATTCGGATTTCGGTTTGAATTTCGGATTGGCCCAAACTATGCCCACCCCTAATAGAGATTGAGAACTTTCTCAAACAAGTTCCCAGCTCTGCAATTCCCTAAATGAATTGCAAAATTCAGCAATCATAGGTAGGTCAAGGAACAGGAACAAGGGTTTAGACATGGGGCCTGACTTTCCAGTTAATTTTCCAGCAACTCAATCCAAAATTAGGGACCTTAACACCTCCCCCCACACCTCTCGCCCCCCACACACATAACAACAGCAACATACCCATTATGGGATGGGTATGGGGAGGGTAGGATGGGCGAAGAGGAGGAGGCTAGCGCCTCCCTCTCCCACATAAGGTGGGATAATCCTCAGCTATCTGCTACCCTTCTATCCTAATCCTCAACCTCCATACCTTCCTATCTAGGGTCATCATGTGCTTAGTAAGTTGTCTAATCACCTCCCCCCTCCCAATTCTTTTTCAGCCTACGTCGACCTCTCCTAACTCCTACCACAGTCAACCTCTCACACCTCCTTATTAGTGCATCCACGCACTTCTTCACATGCCCGAACCATCTCAACCTTGCTTCCCTCATCTTATCCTCCACGGAGGCCACATCCACTTAGCCCCATATAGCTTCGTTCCTAAACATCTCTCTCCTAATATATCCACACATCCATCTAAACATCCTCATCTCCGCTACCTTCATCTTCTTAAGATGGGTGCTCCTGACTAGCGAGCACTCTACCTCATACAGCAAAGTCGGTCTAACTACCACTTTATAGAACATACTTTTAAGCCTTGGCGACACATTCTTGTCATACAAAGGATATACAATGTTCTTCTATGATAGCAAACAAAGAGGATAAAAAAGTTAATATACAATGTTCTTCTGTGATAGCAAAAGAACTAAGGAACTGGCTCCTTTCCAATACTTCAGCACTTCTTTTATTAAGTAATTCTGCCTCAAACTCTTAACCAATCTGCAGCTGACTCTCATTCTGCAGACAACTCTTTTTCTTTTATTTTCATTTGATACACTAAACCCCACGGCCAGACCCCACTCAACTTAGGAGTCAAGAGTTGTTCTTTCCCCACTTGCTCCCTTGGTGAGTCGGACCCCCTAATGTCAAAGTTGAAGGCGGACCATCCTTTCCACTATATATGCCAAGAAAATGAAAGAAAACGTGCTCTACATACTAAAAGCTATCTACTACGGCAGTTTAATTAAATAATGATAGATTTTCCGCAGCCATCATATTTGGGACAATAAACCATTTTGGTGACATTTTTCATGTGTTGTTAAAAATATAAAATAGAACTAAAACATATTGATCAACCTTTTCCCCCAACTTCTTTACAGTAAAATGTAAAACTAGACTTAGGATTAAAACAAGACAACAAAGAAACTGACAGCATCGCTATTGGGAGAGAGAAGAATAAAGGTCCATTACTATGTCTCTTAAACGGGTTTCATAATAGAAGTAGTTCTATAACCAATACGTGACTTAATGGAGCCTTTTTACAAATAATCTCTCATGAATTTATTGGTGTTGCATGTTTTTCTTGGCAGGAACAACTTTTGATGGAACCTACAATCTTCTCTCTTTGTTTGTGTATCTTCAGTATTGAAAAAATTTTAGCAGGATTTCTGTTATTATTTCACTGTCTTCATAATATAATGTTTGTAGGGTCTTATGCAGATAAGTGAAATCCTTTTCGTTTTTTTTTATGAAGGTGGTGTCCGCCAGCTTGCACACACCTTGACCATTCTATCGGGTACCTGCCGCAGACAGCAATAGATTGGCCAAGAAGATGATGATACAACATTTAACAAAGAATTGTAGAAGACCTGACACGAAAATGGATAACAAAGTTACTGGCACTTACATTTATTTTCTTTAATTAAGTTGTACATTTAACTGGTATTATTTTGAAGCGGAGCCTTTGGCATAGCTGGTAAAGTTGTTGCCATGTGACCAAGAGGGTCACGGGTTCGAACAGTGGAAACAGCCTCTTGCAGAAATGCAAGGTAAGACTACGTACAATAGACCCTTGTGGTCCGGCCCTTTCCCGGACCCCGCGCATAGCGGGAGCATAGTGCATCGGGCTGCCCTTTTAAGTTGTACATTCAGAAAAAATAAATGAACCACGACCCTTAGAAACCATTGAATAAAATATGATGATGAAGAGATGTAAGGGTAATATAAGAACCTAACCTAAGTATGACGTACTTGCTTTGACAAATCCACCCGAAGTATTGCTATGTCTCGGCTTTCTTTAGCTCCTTAACTATTGCATCAGCCAGTTCCTCCCCACTGTATTCAACACCAAAGCATCTAACTACTTCCATTTTTGGATTCACCAAATACCTATTACATCAATAGCCATATCTGATTCTGTCAAACTGCTCTACCGCAGTTTATTCTTCTGTGATTGTAAAGAGAGTGCTGCTTATTTGACAATATTGGACTTGAGGCTTACATGTTGTGAGAAGATTCTACCAGATAGTCATCTCCTTCTTCATCAACCTTCTTAAAGTAAACTCGGTATTCCTGTGTCATCTGTCTAACAGCAGCAACTGGTCCAGTTAATCCCATTATTCTTGGGTCAAACTCTGCATTTCATACAAATAAAATCAGCAAAGCTAAAGTGTAAGAAATAAACATCAAATAAAAGGAGATAACTATAGGATTGAACCCCATTCTCTTCAATCCCATGACCCCCGGGATGAGATCTCTTTCCACAATTCTTTCAGTAAGACATCCATTCTAGAACCTAGAGAAAGAAAGAGATCAGAGAAGCTAGATCCAGACCGTTAAGATAAGCTCGAAGATGCGAAGGTGTATCACGTTGAGGATCAATTGTGACAAATACTGGGAGAATCTTATGATCCTGTTTTGACCCTTGTTTACGTTAAGCAGAAAGGACCACAAAGCAAAGGAGAAAATAACAACATCAGTAACATAAGTTAGTAAATGAGAAAATATCATATCCATTCAAAGAACCCAGTTGAACCTAGAATATCAATAGTTTTAGCCATCTTTTGGACTTCTGCTGGACCAACATCAGGAGATGAAGTATAACCAAAGTAGAGAATAACCCAGTTTCCCAGCAAGTTGCGCTGTGTTACCAAATGACCTTCTGTATCAATCAAGCTGAACGGGCCGCCAATGATTGGCCCTTGGATTGCACTTCTTTCAAATTTCTCGCCTTGACCTGAAAGGCATGAAAGCTTTACATTGTATACCAATCACTAAAATTTATGGCACTACAAAACTAATCAGACAGTAAATGCATATGGTACTGCACAAAGAGCATGATTCAAGTATCTGCCATCTGTATGATGCTTCAATGACTTATAAATCTGTGGCTTTGGTTAGGTTGATCAAGCCACCACTGCTTTTTGTCAAGCTTAATAGTGATGGTAGCTGGACAAACATACCAACACTTTCTGATAAGGAAAAATAAAAAGAGAGTAAAATGGTCCAATGAACTATTCTATTAAACTAGAAAAGATATCGAGACTGCCATGAGAAGTCTATCAATGAGCCCAGTATGCAGCTTTTTGGCTCAATGATAAGCAGGACTCTGGGAAGAAAACAATTGTAGCCTGTAATTCTGGTAGATTAGAAGTTTAGCAATCAAAAGAGGCTTTAGTTCTTGTGCTTCATTATTAAACAAAAGCTGATAACCACTTTTAGCAAGGAGCTATGATAGTTCCAAGTCAGTACATCTTTTCAGGTACAGAAGCAGTACAATATATGGACTCATCCATTTATCATGGCTTTTATGGAATGTCACATTCTGAAAGAGGATCATACCACTTTTTAATTCACTACACACCTACATCCTTAATTCATTTCTTCTTTTCTTTGGTTTCCATCTAAAGAGTTAATTTCAGCATTCAAAGGCACATAAGAGATTGAAGCGTAGTTGGATTGCAAGGGACATAAAGTAGTTCCAAGGTCAAGTTAAGATGATAAGGCTTTGATAAAAAAATTCCGGAGCCCCACCTTTTGGAATTGCTCTCCTTTCATCATTATAATGAAGAAAAAGGATCACTCCACCAAATCCTCCCAAAATAGCTCCAGGCTGCAAAGTAGAAATAAGATGAAGACAGCTGAGATAAAGGAGCCATAGACAACTGCACAGAGCACATGCAACAACAGTCACAAAACACTTCAAAAGGAAAATGGAGTTCAAATGCAATACTAATAAATAAGGTTTCCAAGATTTTGATGCTGGGGATGGTCCAGTTAATAAAGGCTGATCATTAGTCTTTCTAGCAGATCTCATGCAGCTGGCTGAATGGAAGCGCTTATGTGGGATAAACCTACACATGAAACAAGTAATCAGATAAATTGCAGTACACTCCAGAATTTGCAAATGAAATGGTTTATTTTTATCCTTCCTGTCTACATGTATTTGAGTCGTTTCTTTCCTCTCTTTTTTCCCCCATTTCTTTTTGAGGGGGTAAGGCAGTATCATGGCAAGCATCAGCAATGAACTTACGGGGCTTGATTTTGAATCAACAACACATCATAACTTTGTTTAGGAATAAAACTTGAAACGACCTGTTCCAATTTCAATTGAAGTGAATGTCTATATAGAGTTCCTCTCTTCTTGCAAATTCGGATTCTTTTGCCAAGATAATTGCAAGTAAACTTCAAAAAAAAAATTACATCTTAATTCCATTCTGACCACTCACGTGGTAATGCATTATGCATCTCTCTCCTCATAGATACATGTTATGCCAGTGTTCAGGGAAGCGTAAAGCGGAAAAAAGCGACAAGGCCCTGCTTCTCTTAAAGCGTGAAGTGTGAAGCGAAGCGCTCGATTCATTGAAGTGAAGCGTAATTTTAACGAAAAAACGCCAAAATAAATAGAGACAATATATATTAGCAAATGTTCAAATTAAAAGCCCAAAAGTACATATCACAAAATACAATAAGATAAACAGAAGCAAAGCCAGGTCACACATTTTTAATAGATGTTAGGATTAAAGAAAAATCTATCAATATAAAAGCAACAAAACATAGCAGCAGGCAGCAGGCAGCAGCAAATAGAGAATTAAACTATCAGTAAGACAGCAGCCGCTGCTCTGTTTTTATGCTTCCTGAAAACAGCTGAACCGAGCAGAAAAGAGAAGAAGAAGAAGAAAGAAAGAAGGAAGAAGAAAAAAACCTGTGCAGAAACAGAGAGTAGGAAAAAAACTGAAGAAGCAGGAGAAAGAAGAAAAAAGAAGAAGAAAGAATAAGTACGTACCTGAAGGTGATGTGAAGAAGCAGCCGATGTGAAGAAAAAGGAAGAAGCAGCCGATGACAAGAAAACCCTAGTCGCGATTGTTTGTTACAATTGTTTATCAAAGACTCTGAAATATCGAGAACTCTGTTGTTGGTTAAGTTTCGATTGTTTTTTAATTTAAAATAGGACTTTTAAAAGACAAAAACAGAGAAGCGACGCTTCTCTGCGCTTCACGCTTCTGCCATTGAAGCGTGCGTTTTATTTACCTGAGCTCGCTTCAAGACACTGCAGCGACACAGTCACGCTTCGCGTCGCTTCACGCTTAAAGCGATGAAGCGACCGCTTTCCTGAACACTGTGTTATGCATTCAAAATGGACATTTTCTGCAGAAGATAGAAGCAAAAAAGCTCCATCTACACTCCCCAACTTTTAACACATCAAGCTCACAGCAGTGAAAGTTTCATCTTCTTTTCGATACTTTACAGTCACATGAAGCTGACGCGCTCTAAACCAACTAAAACTATGGACGAGTATAACTGCAACCTTGGATGGGACAAATCTTACAAAATCTGAATCTGATGGAGAGTTACTTTAAGGCATACTCCACATCAAGCTTTCGAAGATTGGAAACTTACAGTTCCTTTTGACTTTCTACAAAACAACCTCTCTCCCTTTCCTTATAGCAACAAAAGACTGAAGTTCCCCCAACTTAACCTCTATGTGAAGCAGTAGTAATTATTTGCTACATTTTAGACTTATAAGTTTCTTCCTTATTTTCCTGATGGAAGTTGCTACTAGTCATTTACTCGAAATCAAATTTCGCTCATGATGGATCTTATAACCTTACAATTAGCAAACTCACTAAGGGAGAAATTAGAAAGAGAAAGTTGTCCAATATAAGAAGTACATAGCTGCAAGTGGAAGTAAAAGTTTGTTACACATGAATTGAAACTTCACAAAGATTAATTATAAAGAGCCCTCCAAGTCTCTTGGAGGAATCCGTGAGCCACATAGCGTGTTTAATATATCTAACCAAGACAGTCTCCCCTGCAACCCATTGAAACTCACGAACCCAAGACACCACAAATAACGCATTAGGTAAGACCAGTTTTAATTTTACAAGACTCCTTAACCAATGTTTATCAAAGGAACTTTAGTAAGCCATGTTATAGCTCAACTTAGACATAAAAGCAACTTTGATAATGCCACTTATATTTCCTACATTTCTAACAGCCATAGAATTGGAATTTTGCCTAGATATTTCAAATTTTGTTTTATATTTAGTATCTGCGAAGATATTCTCAACATTATTCTCTCTATTGTTCAAGTTTAAGGGAAAGATGTAATTAGCTCCACGTCAACCATATTAAGCAATAGAACACCAAGTGATAAGAAGGTACCACCAAAACTTAGAGGCAAATTCTATAGAGTTGTGGTTAGACCGGCTATGTCGTATGGAGCGAAGTGTTGGCCAGTCAAAACTCCCTCATAAGATGAAAGTTGCAGAGATGGAGATGTTGAGATGGATATGTAGGAATATAGGAGAGATAAAATTAGGAATGAAGATATCTGAGACATGGTAGGAGTAGCCGCGAAAGAGGACAAGATGCAGGAAATGAGGCTGAGAAAGTTTGGGCATGTGAAGAGGAGATGTACGAATGTCCAAGTGCGGAGGTGTGAGAGGTTGGCTATGGATGGTCATGAGAAGTACAGGTAGGCCAAAGGAGTATTGAGGAGGAATGATTAGACAAGAAATGATGCAACTTTAGCTTACCAAGGACATGACCTTAGTTAGGAGGTTACGGAGGAAACGAGTTAGGGTAGGAAGTTTAATAGTTAAGCGTTGTCACGTTTATCCTTCCGTACTATTAGCTGCACTATTAGACATAGTATTACTCTTGTAGTTTCTTATCCTTTGAGTTTGGTTACTATTTGTTGTTTTTTGCACTTCGATTATCACATTATCTTGTTGTGATTACTGTTCAGGAGGATTTGCAAGGTTGTCTATAGTAGTTTTGCCACGACTCCTTCATTTCATTATTTCTTTTTTTGTACTGCTTTAGACTCTTTTTTCTTGAGCTGAGGGACTATCGAAAAAAACCTCTTTACCTCCAAGGTAGGGTAAGGTCTGCATACACTCTAGCTTCCCTAGATTCCATATTGTGGGATTACACTAGGTATGTTGTTGTTTTGTTGTTATAGAACACTATAAATAGTGTGTTCATCAAAATTTGTTTCTCCTACTCTTCAACCAAGCATCAATAATATCATAATTAGAGCTTTCACTAACATTTTGTTCTCTCACAACCCTATGCTTGGTCGCAGTGAAAAAAGAAGGGGTTGGAGGACTAGCCGTTAGAATACAAATGGAGGAGGGCATCATTTCTAGGGTTTGCTAAGAAAGTGAAACTGAAGAATTTTCATGTCAACTTTTCTGAACCATCCAATTTAGGAGATAATATACCAATTTTACTTTCTCCAACTGCACTAGCAACTGGAAATAAATTAATAAGTGCTTCTCACCAAGGATAAGTAGATCATTTTATTTTCCTCTCCTCTTCCTTCCTTCCCCCTTCCAACAACCAAACATAGTGTAAAAGGTTTGAGGTTCGTCAAGGGAACAATCCTCTCACAAATTTTTCATTCTACATCTGAGTAAATTTCAAAATCTTAAGTAGATTAATGACATACTAACAGATAGACAAAGAACATTTGGAGTTACAACACTACAAAAAACATATTTGAATTTATCACATAGTTTGGATTTAGAATAAAGAATAAACTAAATCAAACTATAAAATGCACAATCCATAATTCAATAACACTAGAAAGAATACAGAAAAAAGGTTACAAATACAAATTACCCATAAAAGTCAAAGCCATAAAATTTCAAGAAGACAAAACCCATTAAATTTCAACACTGTCACATTGAGCATAGATTATACAAATGCCTTACCTTTCATATTGATTCAGGGTCCGTATAGAGCGGTTCTTGATTGAATTTAAGAGAGACCTGGATACTTGCATTTCGTATTAGCACTAACTTGACAATATATGAGAAGTAAAGGGACTAAATAAAACTGGGTATCTTAGAAATGAAACTTATGGGGCAAGAAATTGTAGGGGTTAAGCACCATTGTGTACTATCTGCTTTCCTACTGAATATCAGCTGCAAGTGACGGAGTTTATGGAAATCCTGTGAGAAGGTGATGAGCGTGACGGCACCGTTTTGGTGACTTTTGCCACGACAATTTGGTGATTTCTACTGTCTCGTCACTTTGAGAAATCGGATATGCAAATTTGAAAATTTATATTTCCAAGGTTAGTGCTTTTTAAAAGGAAAAATGTTTACTTTACCCATTTGTTATAAATATATTATATTATGAATATTCATTATATAAGTTTGTAATTAGATAAATTTGGAATTGGATGAACTTGAAATTAGTTAAGCTCTTAATGTGTATTTATATTATAGTGAACGTCTAAGTTATGATTAATCTTCTCCTATAAATAGAGGGTTTTCCATTCATTGTATTTCATCTCCTTAATCCCTCAAGAGAAATAAGAATTATTCTTTCTTGTCTCTTTTCTCTTTCTCTACAATATTCTTCCTCTTACTTTATTATTTTATAATACGTTATCAGCACGAGACTCTACCGTCTCAAAATTTGAATACTAAGGTATTATTTTCCTCTTCCTTTTAATATGGTTAATCTTACGAAACTTGAGTTCGTTGCCCTTCAAAGTTCGGGTAAGAACTATCTTTCATGGGTGTTGGATGTTGAAATCCATTTGAATGCAATGGGTCTTGGAGATGCTATTAAAGATGAAAATAAAGCATCAAACCAAGGTCATGTTGCGTCATCATCTTGACGAAATTCACTTATTTTGTGGAATAGCCTAAAAGAAAGTTATGACCAACTGAAGATGGTCATCCACTCAAAGACACGATATGATTGGATGCATCTCAGGTTTCAAGACTATAAGTCTGTTCATGAGTACAACTCAGCAATGTTCAGAATTATTTCTCAGATGAAACTATGTGGAGAGGCTATTAATGATGTTGATATGATGGAATATGTGGTAGTACACAAAATTAATTGAGAGCTCCGGAAGAGCTAATGTGTTACTACTCGGAGGAATGAAATTATTCATAATATTGGTATTGTAGTAAGTCTCAAAAGAAACTTATAAGTTTCAAAGACATTGAAAAAAATTGAGACTATAAATTATGGGAAGATGTAATATCTTCATATTACTTTAATTCAATTGAAGCGGGTTATAAATATTTATGTAAAAGAGTACCCAATATTTTTTTTGTTTATAGTACATAAATATGGGTGTGATGATGAAATCACATACAAAAGTAAACTAGACGTTTACTGAAATAAAGATAAGTTAGCATAACTGGTTTGCTATCCCGGTTCAAATGTGATGCAAAAATAATTGAGAACTCACGTGGTTATATGTTGAAAAAATAAAAGATTCTTCAAGAATTCTCTTGTGTTGCTTGTTCTCGTGATAGAATGATCATTATATCAGCTAAGATTGGGATTATATTTCCTGAAAGTTTTGAACTTATAAAGAAGGTGAATATATGGGTCTGTTCACCTGTCATGTGAACCGTTTGTTATTATATAATTTTAATAAATGCATCTATGGTATGATCACATGTGCTTTGATATCAGCTTGCAATTGGTTCTTGCAAGGTTGTTTGCTCAAATAGCTAAATTAAGAGCACGGTTTCAAATTATAAAATTATGTTGATAATGTTGGTTCATATCTAAGTTGGTTTAGTAGAAATTGTATGCCTCCAATTATAGCTAAATCATTAATTATGAGAATAAAATTCCCAATTAAAATTTGGTATGAGATATGTTTATTCAACATGTAGCAACATTTGAATGCAGCAAGCTAACAAGGTTCCCCTATCACAATTGGTTCAGGGTCAGCAACTAAACAATTTCATCTAAAAATTTGAATGTGTGGTATATGGTTCAATTACTCCATCAACACGCATAAAGATAGGTCCCAAATAAGGTTGGGGGTAAATGTTAGTTTTTCCTAACATTAGGGGGAAAAGTGATTAGCAGCTGAAATTGTGTATAGGATGAATTGTCTAGATCCCCGAAAGAAAATGTGAACTTAAAGTTCAAGAGATAATTCACTTGCAAAATATTATAAATTAATTGCCAGATGTATTTGCTGATCCTATTTTATAATTCAGCTGCAAATACTCTAATAAAAATTATAGTCCTTGAAGGACAAATCAATGACACACCTGAAGTGTGATAGATCAATTGATTCTAGGAATAAAAAACTCCTTGAAAAAATAGAAGAGCAAATGATCAAGATTGTCAGTATAATGAGGCAAATGCTTTAAAAAGAATACCACGATATAGTACTTCATAAAGCCTCGACAAAGGTTCAGGTACCTGAAATGATGAAAAATGAAGAGATCTTGATAAGTTATGTCGTATTGGACCGATATCAAAATGATCGTCGATGATACCTTTGATATAATGTAGCACTCAATATTATAAATGTTGACGAGGATGTTGAATACAAATCTGTCAAAAAATGTGGACAGATAAATGATTGACCAGATAAAAATACATAATTCAAGTATTATGTCAGTGGGGTATAAATGAATTATTATGCGAAAGGTGAAATAAATAAAATCGTAAAATAGTACGACTTGTGCCTTGTGGCATACAAATTTTTCTAAATCCTGACATTATTATATGGAGAGGTACTATGGTGGATGCATTTATTTTGAGGTTGCTCATAAGTATGACAATACATGAAAAACTTGATATGCGTATAATGAAATTATTTTCATATCTAGATAGACAGTGAAGGATATATGAAAATCCTTGAAGGAATTAAAAGGTTTTAAAGCGATTCTATTGAATACCCAATGGATGTGAGATCGCTTAACATAAATAAAAATCAATTTCGATCTTAATGAAAATGGTTAGAAAGTAACAGTATTTTAATGCAATTGGTGTACTTATATATCCTACTATTACTGTCCATGAGATAATATTTTTATAATATGCAAAAAAAATATAATTTCACTTTTATTAGTAGAGATACGAGTGAATGAAAATACTGATATGAGTTTATTATTTCTAACTAATATTATCAAAAGATTGTTGGTTATGCAATGCAGGAAAGTTATTTAATTTTATATGAAGATAATGCAACATGCATTGTAAAACTAAAGGGAGGATTCATAAAAGGAGATAGAACAAAACATATTTCGCAAAAACTTTTCTACACACATGAACTCCAGAAAAATGGTGATATCAACGTGCAACAGATTCATTCAAGTGACAATGTGACTGATTTATTCACCAAATCTTTACCAACTTCAACTTTTGAGAAAATGATGCACAAGATTGGGATGTGAAGATTAAAATTTTTGGATTGATGTTCTCGTCAGGGGGAGTTAATATGCGTTGTACTCTTTTTTTCTTGCAAGGTTTTTGTCATGCCCCACCTTCACCCAATGCCACACTGGGACCTGAGCTGACTGGTGGGCATATGCACCTCTAGTGCCTTCCAACAACTCAAAATTAAGAAAACAACCAGCTATATCTTGGTTGTAAACATAGCCTCGGGCCGACAAGGCCACGTAGTAAACCTGTAAAAGAAAACAGCTAAACCAACAAGCATAACAATAAAGGGGATCCTATGTGGGCCGATAAGACCACCATGTTGTCTAGTCATAACAGAAGGAAAGCAGACAATCATATTCGTACTATAGCCGATAAGGTTTCTAACTAAGAGCAACACTAGGCCCCACACGGCCAACAACTAAAAACTGTATTCCGCAAGCCTCTAAGAGTGGAATAGTGATTGGGACAAGGCCCCGACCTATCCAAAAATTGTACAACAAAAAGAGAAAATCTTTCTAACTGTCAACTCTGAAAAAGGGAGCTGACTGATCTGCTAACCCTGACTGATGGCTAAAAGGTCCTGAACCACATCTATCCGCACCTGCAGGAAAGTATGCAGTGCCTCAGCGTCAGTACAATATGTACCGAATATGTAAGGCAGTAATGAAAATGACTGAATAGAGTCGATAAAAGAATTGAAAGTAATCAATAAGAAGAATAAAAATTATAAACTGAATAGATTATAACCTGAATAGCCTCACAACCTGAAGTATAACTAACAAATAAGTGTACAAACAAGAACCTTACCTGTCCCCCATAAGCCTGGAAGATACAATAAGCATAGAATAACCTACCTGGACCCCCATAAACCCCGACAAGTACAAGTCAATCTACATACCCCTAATATGGTCAAATATGATTCAATTGGTGACTATAGCCAACCTTCCTAGCCTCTGGGTCTGCAACTGAGCCCACTGTGCTCCTATAGCTGTGTTTGAGCCCTCTAGGCTCCTGTGACTACACCTGAGCACACAAGGCTCGACGGAGGGACAGTAATGCCGTTATGGCATAAAAGAAGTCCATTCATGGATGAACTGTAATATGACCTTATAGGCCTGAATATAGTCCTTTTCAAACATCATATATCTCTTTTGAGCGATCTATAGCCCCGTAGGCAATGACACAGCTAACAACCCTGAGGTTGGTCGACGGAAGACTATATTAGGTGCGGCCAATCCCAACCGAAATGCTAAACTTTAATCTCAAAACTATATGTAACAACTAATCACAATATTCATGCTCGAACTTACTTACAAGAACGTAGGTCGTATTACTATACAACAGGAATAACTTATCGAAGAGGTTAGCCTTAACATACCTCGAATGTCGATTTTCGTTCACCTAAATAGATCCAACCTGAAGGTGGTATTTTCACTCAATTGCAGCCTTTACGCTGAGACAATAAGACTATTTTGAATACTAAGACTCGACAGATAACAATATCTTTCAACAACATTAACTACAACTCAACTTCGTTCAATTCGACCGAAAACTCATAAATTTTCGAGAGTTTAGAAGGTAGAAATGCTTATCTATCACTTGTAGCCACTTAGGACTCAATTAGAAGTGATTTCTACAACTTTTACTAGGTGGAGTTCCGGTACTCCGAGAGAATTTTCAAGAAATAACTCCGCAGGGACATTTCTCATAGGTTTGAAACTCGTTATCCAAGGTGAATTTGCGTTTAGATGGAGTTTAACGACGTAATTCAATGAAAATCACTTGAAATAGGTACCCAAGTTCTCTCTTCTGCTATGGGGAAATGTTAAGAATGATTATATCAAACATGAAGGGGCTTATATATAGTTGAGGCGGTGGTAGGGGGTGGCACAACACGCTGGGCCATAGTGCGACGCGCTGGCCAGTGCGCTGGCATGTGCAGCATGGCGCCCAGCCTTCTGCCCTGGCCTCCTGCTCGCTTGATATCATGCTCGTATACTCACCCCGAGCCTTTCTTTATATGCTTCGTACTCCAAAACTCTCGACATACGTACGCACGTATCGGTTAAACCATATAAACTTACGGGGTGTAACATCATCCCCCTTTAGGAACATTCGTCCTCGAATGTAATCTTAAGCTCAAGAGGCTCAACTCCCTTAACTTGTCACGACCTGAATATAGACCTGGATCGAGACACGGGACAAAGAACCCTAAGAAGCTCCAAGTCGACCCATGGCATGAACATAATTTCTAAAACTCAATATAAATAAGCGGAAGTCTAACATACATAATAGTGGAAGTCCTGCATACATATCAAGCTAACACTGAATCAAAAATGACAAGCTGATTTCTACATAATGTCTGAATAGCCTCTAACATAACTAATGAGTTAATGGGAAAACATCCCCCAACTCGCTCGACAAAATTCTGTAACTGAAAGAGCATAACTATAGATAACTAAATGTCCTCAAAGGATGAGGTCTCATCAACACTGGCTGAGGGATATGAACTCTGAGAATCGGCTAGTGGCGGGGCTGAACCTGAATGTTAGAGCCTGTATCATGAAACGATACAACATAGAGTATGCGGTTAGTACTTGGAATGTACTGAGTATGCAAGGTAAGTAAAATAGACAGTTAAAATACATAAAAGTTCATAAGAGTAGGACAACATGATCATAAAGTACATATCATAATGTAAACATAAGGGCTCAAGTTTTCAAACCATTCGCAAACTAGTCATAAGAGAAAACTTTATAAAACATAACTTGAGCCAAGGTAACACAACATAACCATGCATAAATCATGAGAAACAATGGGAGGACTCGTCATAATTGACATCATCATGATAGAGCTTACATGATGCCCCAACTATTTCGCTCAAGTGGGCAGAGTCGTGCCAGGCTTGCCAGGAAAAGGACGTGCATAATGTGATATCACAGGGATCCAATAACATTAACATTTGTGTATATAAACCTACAGTGACATATATATCTGAGACCACGGGATTTGCCTGAACGTCGGGTCTACTCGGTGCTAGACACTGCTCCCAAAAACATGCACATAAGGCTCATAGTACAATCATAAATCATTCATGAATTTCATGTCCACTTACCACATAACATACTTGATCACACTTGAAATACATAATTTGCCATGAATAAGGGTCCATGAGTTGGCCAAGAGTCATAAATTTATAAATCATGAAATCGATGCATACTTGTAAAACATGTATATACTTGATATTCATAAATATATGATGAGTACTTGAGAGAAATCATATCATGAAT
>JACEIK010011082.1:0-34556 GCA_018107945.1 Datura stramonium
CCTCTTGAATACCCAATGGAAATTTGGGGATGAACTTGATGAATATAAGCTTGATCACCCTTTAGAACCTCTAAGTTTGCATGCATGGAAGAGAATAGGCTTAGAATGAACTTAACCCTCTTAAAACACCCTTTTCTGATCTTAAAATGACGTAGTATAGGCCTTAGGAACTTAGAAATTACGGAAAAGCCCTTAATAAATTCGCAGGAAAATGCACACTGCCAGCCCCCATGAGGGACTGGACGACTCGTGCCCAACACCACAACTGCTCAATGATGCAAGGTTGTGCCTCCACTGATCTCTGGCCTTCGAGGTCCTCACGGGACACCCTGCTTCGTGGTGCCTTGATGACTCGTGACGACTAAGTAGCGATAACTCTTTAACTATTCAACGCTTCAAGTCAACTCTTGACCCACGGCTAACTGCTTGGTGTGGTGCCGACCGCGACTCATGGTCACACCCGTAGTCTCTCCCAAGTCAACATTCAATAAAGTATTCCTCCTTCCCAGTCCTTAACGACTCGTGGTGCACTATAAGTCCTTGGACCCTCGTCTGACTGAATTATAAGGGTATTTTCTCGTTTCCGCTCTGCGTTTGATCTTACGCTGGTTACAAATCTCTTCAAATATGTTCTCAATGTGGCAAACTTGAAAACCAGCAAATCTCATGCAGCACAAATATTGAACATTTTATTTTGCATTGAACGTAAAGGCACAAACTCAGATTGAATTACATGTATTGATATTCATTATACATACAGTAACAATGGCAGACATATAATAGTTATGAAAATGAAATAGAAGTATTCAGGAGGGATACTCAAGCTAACTGAGGGCAAGAGAGACCCAGATGTATTTGCATATTCTTCATTTATGTAGCACCCTCTTCATAGTTCTCCACAATACTTACTGCTCACTTCCACTGCTCTTATTTCGATTAGATCAAGTGTTTCCACGAACCTCCTCATATTAAGCTCATCACTCCACCATATATCTCTTAGATAACAAAATCGGTACCCGAGCACTTTTAAGCGATACATGGAAAACTGGATGATAAGAAGCTGTCATTCTTTGGGTAACTCCAACTCATAATTTACCTTGTCAAACCGTTTACAATAATCTGGTATGGACTAGCATAATGGGAATTGAGTTTCCTTCTTTAAAACCCTCATCACTCCTTCATGGAAGATACCTTGAAACGCAATCATCAACTTCAAACCCTAGTTCTCTCCTTCTCACATCCGTGATAGGAATTTTGGTGACTCCGAGCTATTTTCAAAGCTGGCATCCCGCCTCGCGTTGAACTTTCTCCATGAGCCTCGTGGGTGACTGCGGGCCTATCAAGGTGGCCCGTGACTTGAACCAGCAATAGGTAGATCTATATCTCCGTCCATAGAGGCCTCAAACGGAGCCATCAGAATGTCGGAATGTTGCTTGTTGTTATATGCAAACTCAATGAGAGGCAAATAGATCAACACACTACCCTTGAAATCAATCACACACGCTCTCAATATATCCTCGAGTAAATGAATGGTCGCTCTAATTGGCCATCCATTTGCAGTGAAATCTTGTGCCAAGCTTGACATGATACCAAGTCCTTCTGAAACGATCTCCAAACTAGGAGTTAAACTGAGTACCTTTATCTTATATGATAGACAAGGGCACTCCATGCAAGCTAACTAACTTTCGAATGTATAAATTAGCATAATCCTCAGCTAAATCGATAGTTTTGGTTTGGTCGAGAAAATGGGGCTGCCTTAGTTAATTCGCTCTACAACCACCCCAAATAGAGTCATATTTTTGACAGATATGAGGCAACCCTGTAATGAAGTCCATACTGAAGGATTTCCTCCACTTCCAAGTATGGATGCTAATGTCTTAGAAGAGAACACCTCCGGGTCTTTAAATGCTTTCGACCTTTTCCTTTTGACAATTCGGACATAGCCTAAACTCTACTATGTCCTTCTTCATACCATTCCACTAATAGACTTCCGTAGGTCGGTACATCTTATTGGCACCTGGATGTATAAAATATCTGGAACCACCAGGCCTCGTACAGCATTTGCTCATAGGTACTAGCCCATTACTACAACGACCACGATGTAAATGCTTGCACATCTCCATGCTTGGGAAGACCTCCACTTTTTGTTTGAACGACCTCCTTCAACTTTGCAAAATCGGATCCTCGTATTGTCTAGCTGACCTCGGTCACCAAGGAAGGTCGATCCATTCGAACAATGGAAACCACCATCCATCGAGTCAGCAATATGAACTCCTAGTCATTACAACCATACACATCCTTCTAACTCTTTCCTTTCATATCTACATAGGACACACTCTCCATAAAAAGCCTACTAAGGACGTCTGCCACCACATTAGCCTTTCCCGGATGTTAAAGGACACTCGTATCATAATCCTTCAAAAGATTTAAACACCTCCTCAGAGCATAGATTGATTCTTTTGGGTAAGCACATGCGCCAGGCTTTTGTGGTTCGTAAAAACATTCACATGGACCCCATATAGATAGTGTCTCCCAAATCTTCAAGGAAAATACTACCATTGCTAACTTGAGGTCGTGAGTTGGATAATTCTTTTCATGGTTTCAGTACACGGAAGCGCAGGCTATGCTTTCTTGTGATGCATTAATACACAACCAAGGCTAATCCTTGAGGCGGCACAATATACCACAAAGCCCATCGGTGCCCTCGGTGAAGTGTCAACACTGGTGCTGAGGTGAGTCGAGTCTTCAACTCTTGGAAGCTCTTCTCACAAAGCCTCTGACCATTGAAACTTCATGACACACACGGGTCAACTTATTCAGCAGTGTTGTAATGGTTGAAAACCCTTCAATAAACCTCCGGTAATAACCGGCTAAACCCAAGAAACTCCTGATATCTAAAGGACTCACTAGTCAGCCAATTCTTCGCCCCTTCTATCTTTTGAGAGTCCACCTGTACCCTCACTTGACACCAACATGACCTAAAAAATTCCGAGTCTAAAAAAACTCACATTTTGGAACTTAGCATACAGCTGGTGATTTTTAAGAGTACGTAGCACCATTCTCAAATGAGCGGAATGCTTCTCCTTGCTCAGGAATATGAGAATATCATCTATGAACACAATCACAAAACATATCCAAATATGGCTTGAACACCCTATTCATCAAATCCATAAAAGATGTAGAAGCATTCGTTAGTCCAAAAGACATAACTACAAACTCGTAGTGACCATCTTAAAGTCTGAAGGTTGTCTTAGAAATGTCACTCTCCCGAACCCTGAGGCGTGGTATCTGGATCTGAGTCTATCTTCGAAAGAACTTAGCACCTTGAAAATGGTCAAATAAATCATCAATCCTGGGGAGAGGATGCACATTATTAATGGTAACTTTGTTCGGTGCCGATAATTAATGCATGTCAAGGAAGGGAACCATCCGTCTTTTGGACAAAGAGAACTGGTGCACCCCACGGGGATTTGCTTGGTCTGATGAAACCCTTGTTTGAGAGATCTTTCAACTGCTCCTTCAACTCCTTTAGCTCAGCTGGGTCCATTCTATAAAGAGGAATAGATATAGAGGTACATATGAGAAGAAGGTCAATGCAAAATCGATCTCCCGCTCGGGAGGGATTCCTAATAAATCATGGAAACACTTATAGATATTCACACACTATAGGAACTGACTGGATAGTCGGGGTTTTGGACGTAGAATCGTTAACCCTAACTAGATGGTACACCCAACCCTTAGAAATCATTTTTCTAGCCTTAAGGTAGGAAATGAAGCGACCCTACATTACCGTTGAACCACCCTTCCACTCTAGGACGGGCTCACCCGAAAATTTAAACTCTACTACATGGGTTCTACAATTGACTGAGGCATAACATATCTAGCCAATCCATGCCGAAGATAACATCAAAATCGATCATGACTAGCTCTACTAAATCTCTTTTGAGGTGACTTTATGAAGAATTTGACGACGGAGGCAATTTTATATGCAGTGAGCTATAATTGAATCACAGTGGAGTAGAGGCGAGGAAAAAGAGGTTCGATAGAGATTTTGGGACTGACTCTAAAACTACTAGCAACATAGGGCGTCACAAAAGATAAAGTAGCCACTAGATCTAACAATCATATACATCAAGGTGGCATACTTGTAACATACCAATGACTACATCTAGGGATACCTCCTTGCTCATCGATATTCTAGGGAATAGAATCTATTTTGGCGCTAACCACTATATAGTAGATGCCCCATGCGAGCTGGGCGTCTTTGGTGAAGCTGCTGAATTAGAGGCTGGGCCTTGGCCCCATCATGGCCCTATCTGGCTCTTGGGCAATCTCTGACATATATGCAGACCCACCGAAACAAGCACCGAACCTGCTAAGCACTAACTAGGTGTGTCTCTTACCACTGCGACACTCTAGAATGCCGGACTCTAGGGCTGCTTACCTGACCTCTAGAGCATGATGCTCCAGCCCATCTGGTCGCGCCTAGACTTGGATGCGCACTCATAGCTGATGACGCGAAGTGAAGATCTACAGTTGGGCTGCGACGGTGCCCGCACGGGTCTCTGGCCCAGGAGAATCCAAAGCTGTCCCAGTCATTGCCCTCTTAGTCCTCTCTCTCTCTCCCGCTCACTCACCTATACTGCCTCTCTTATCTGCATACAGATTGTACAGAACCTATTAGAGGGAAGTAAATATCTTGATAAATCATCTCGGTCCATCAATCCTTGACCAAATAGTCTACTATCCCATGCATGGAGGCAGAGCTCTTTCGGGCTCTCGATCTATCATCATCTCGGAGTGCATACTTGGACGGGCGAGTGAACTCCAATGCATACTCTGAATTGCCATCTTTCTTTACTTCAAGTTCACAAACTCAATTGCTTTAATCTCCCTCATCTCACGGGGAAGAATCAATCGAAATGCGAATGGAACTCCTCCCCAACCAATAGGGCTGCTCCCTTTTTGATATCCTTCTATTGCTTGAACAAAATGTGTGTCACCCCTTTCAACTGATACAAGGCTAGACCAGTGCCTCCTCCCCAGTCACCCCCATGATCTTCAAAACCTCATAGAATTAACTCATGTGGATCCTCGTCCACGCTTCACGGCCCAACAAAGCGTGATAGGTTCATCCTCGAAAAATCTCGACTCTCATCGCTTCCCAGCATTCCCATTTCGGGGACATGCGCTCACCCTGTTGGTTGACTTGGGTGATCAGGCTTGATCTAGCATCTGGCCTTGGCTGCCCCTAAACTACGGGAAACACATCAATTCACATGCTCCTTGGGGGTTGGTGGGGCTGTTGGTGCCATCTCCATTGTCATTCTCGTGGTCATTTACATTTTCCATTTCCTTCTTTCGTTAACTTGGCGAGGAGGCATGATTTTGCAAATGCGTATAGCACGAGTTAGAAGGATAGAGACGTTTCATCCTTACGACTTAGATCATGAAAGGAGGGAACATTTCCTATACTTTTTGTAGCCTCTTCATCTAAGTGTGGCACGCTTCACACCCATGAAAAAGACTCTACTTAACGCGGCCTTTTCCCGGGGCACCTAGGACACTTCAAAACCTAAGACTCTAATACCAAGTTTGTCACAACACGAACATAGGCACAGGATCGAGACACGGGACAAAAGAACCACGAAAGACTCCAAGTCGACCCATGACATGAACATGACATCTAAAATCAACATAATCAAGCGGAAGTCTAACATATATAATATAGCGAAGTCGAAAATATCATAACATTTGAATACTTAACACAAGGCTGAGCGGAATACATACTATATACATTAAGCCTCTACTGCGACAGGCGTGGATAAGACCCCAACTTACTCACTATAGTCTAAAAGCTGAAAATACCAAATACAACTAATAAAAGGCCTTCGGAAGATGAGGACTCTGGCGAGGCGAGAGATGCTAATGCGAGTTTGGCTAATAGGGGACTAATCTTGAATATCGAGCTGTATCATGAAATGATACAACAAAAGAGTATGCCGATGGAATGTATCGAGTATTCAAGGTAAGTAAAATCGCTAAGTAAAATCGGTGTTCATGCATAATATAAAACATTTCATCATAGATAAGTAAGACTTGCATGCTATTATGCGAAAATATGATTCATACATAATGAGTATCATAATGAATTGAATGACCCAAAGCGGCAGTACTCATAGTAAATGGTCATTGGATCAAACACATTTGAAAACATAACACTTAGTGATGAACATGCATGGCAAGAATCATGAGGAACAATGGGAGACCCGTCTTATAACCAACATTACGATGATAGAGCTTACATGGTCCCGACTATTACACTCGAGTGGAGCAGTCCAAATTCTTTTCAGGGAGTTAGGGACTACCGTGATATCGATATCAGTTGGAGGCTCCTTAAGATAAGAGGGAAAGCTCACAAGGGAGGTCCCAAATAATCTGAACATACCTACATTGGCATGTAGTTACGAGGCATAGGCTCTCCATCATTTCCGAGTGAAGCTAAACCATCATCTAGTGATAAAGTGGAAGCTCTTAACATACATGCATTATGCGAAATCATAACATGAGGAGCCTTGGGCTCAAACCATACAGCAAGTTGAAAATAATGGGAGTCTAGACTCCCAAAACCATCATGTTAGCTAATACATGAACTTTAGATAAATCATGACACATACTTTGATCATATGGGCTTGCCCATTTTATAAACATGCTTGATGTAGACTTGATCATTCAAATACATGAACATGGACATAGATAAATCTGAAATCATTCTTTCATCATATACATCTTATCATGCTTGAATACATATATTATATATATCAACTTTCATGAACTTCCATGGGTGGGCTTTATAATTTGTAAGACTTGAAAACAAAATTTGTAATTGAAAACAATGTAAAATTTTCCAATGAATCATAATTCAACATTAGAAATATGTATAGATCATACCCAGCGATTGATGGCAGAGAATTCACATGTTGGGTTAAAACCTCATATTAGATTTATGAACTAGAATTTTCAAGAATTGAAGAGGATTAGACGCGGGTGTGGATAAATACACCCATTCATAAGCCTACATACCTGGAAGAATTTGATTATACAACCCTCTTGAGTACCTAATGAAAATTTGGGGAATGACTTGATGAATCAAAGCAGTCACCCTTTAGAACCTCTAAGTTTGCATGCATGGAAGAGGAATAGGCTTGGAATGAACTTAACCCTCTTAAAACACCTTTTATGATCTTTAAAATGACCTATTATAGGCCTTAGGAACAAATTACGGAAAAGCCCTTAATAAATTCAGCAGGGGAAAATGCTGCTAGTCCCATGAGAATTTGGACGACTCGTGCCCAACACCACGACTCGTGGTCTCGGTTATTGCCTACACTTAAATCGGCCTTTTGAGGGTCACCACAAGAGCCACCTGGCTCGTGGTGCATCCAACAACTCATGGTGACCAAATCGTGACCAACACTGCCCAACTTCTTCAACCTTTAATCAACTCTTGACCATGGCTAACACAATGAATTGTGGTGTTTGGCCATGAATCGTGGTCACACCCATAGTCTCTCCCAAATCAATAGTCAACCAAGTCTTAACTCCTTACCACGAGTCATAGCGACCGTGGGTGCACTCATAGTCATGGACGACCCAATCCTATGACCTAGTGCAGAAAATCCCTGTTTATCTCCGTTTTGACTCTTGGGTGCGATCTTAGGGTTCTTGGGTGTGCTTTGAAATTAGCTTTCTTGCGGAGATAGGATATACACTTACCTTTAGGCATAGATGCGGTGCCTTTCTATTCTCAATTTGCTTCCCCAGGGAAATGAAATCTAACAATCTTTGTCCAACACTCCAACGTTGGCATAACATAGTGCTAGAATCCATGCCCATGATTACATCAAATCAATAATCTCTAAGCGCTGTCAAAATTACGCCGGAGGTTCGACACTCAAAAATTTCCCACCTTACAACATCGATAAGCTCTCCTAGTGATAATGGATTCACCAATAGTGCACAAATGGATTGCAGGCAATTCTAGTACTATAAAAAATTTCCTATTACCCGATTGGAGTAACATAGGACAAAGTGGGTAGGGATCTATCAAAACATATACTAAGTGGGAAAAAACATTTTGTGTACTTGTCACAACATATGGAAATGACTTAGAGTCCTTTCACCCTACTAGTGCATAAGTACAGTTCTGACCACTACAAGAACTAGATGCTCCCAATTTGCCTCTACCTTTGCATATTTGAAGTGTGGACTATGCCCAATAGAAGGTCTTAGGGAATGTGACCTGTGATGATCTAGTCTACGGCCCTATCACCTTGGTCTCTAGTAGGGTAGTCCCTCTCGTTATGTGACCCTCCTTTCCACAAGAATAGCAAGCTGCGGAACCATATTTGCATCTCCCAAATGCCTCCGCCACATAACCAACACAACATGGCAGTACGCTTGTATACGATCTGAGCCTCTTTGCTAACTGCGAGCACGATACTTGGGAACTCTTGCACGGACACGATAGCCCAAAACGCTCAGACCTGATACCATGTTGCTGCTTGGGTGAAGGCCTAGGTGGCCTACATGAAAATCGGAGTGCAGGTCCACTATGGGACTCTGCATGTAAATTTGCTAGTGCGGCCCTTCTGTGTTTCCCTCTGTTACCCATATCGGCTATATGTTGTCGTATCGGCCTCTTCTATATTTTGGGAAAAGGCATAAATCCGTGATATATCCATGTCCTCTTGCAATGCATCTATAGTGAGACTCAACATACTCTAGATCAAGCCTTACTATGAATTAGTGTGCCTTGAGGCGGCATAGTGGCGACAAAGTTGGTGCATATCTAGCCAAGAGAGGTCAAATCTCAATGCATACTCTCGAGACCTCATCACGCCCTGCTCTAAATGTATGAACTATTCTACTCTGGCTATCGGATCTCTCGAGGCAAGTAATATCTATGAAGGCCTCAAAGAAACTAGGCGGGTAGGTGGAGGGTGCATCCAGCCTGGACCTCTCCAACTCTCATACCAAAGAATTACTATACTTTGTAGCCCGAAATACAGCTAGCTCAGCGGCTGCGCGTGGATGATGCATGCATAACCATTTGAATATCCTCTACAACTAATTTAAGAAGTGTTGAGGGTCCTCTCTACAGTTTGTCCACGTATTGCGGAGGATTCAAAGCCGGAAACTCACTAACCCTCATTTGGAGTCCCTCAATGGGCCCGACAACAAGCCAGTACCATTAGGCGCGTTGAGAAGCTCAACATACAGGCCGACATATATACTGCACTCTAACATCTGGTCTAAGGGTGTAGGAAGTACGAGGAGGTGGTGCTAGCACGTTTGGTATCCACGAGTTCTGGCGTAGTGGGGAATCTTTGGGGAGATCGAGATGATGTCACTTTTGGTCCCAAGTTAGGTGGAAGTCTCCGATTGGCACCTTACTAGTGCCCTCTCCAACACTTTATATCCGGCTCTCCAACCGGCTGCGGTCTATCTTGCATCAGGAATCTACGTAACAAACATAATAATATGAACTTGAGACACAACCCTATACAACTCGGCTCTATAGCAAGACTTGAGTAGAAAAATGAGTAACCATACTATCATTCCTTGTAGCTTATTGCTTATAAATGTAGTGCACAACACATTTATAAAATGAACTCTATCAAACATGGCTTGAAGACTCCCTAGAATACGACATTGCTCGATACCAAGTTTGTCACGCCCCACCACGAGAGGCATAGCTAGCACTGATGCCACACTAGACCACAGGCGACTTAGGCTGGACATATACACCTGCGGTGCTCAACGATAGCACATAATCAAGAAAACAATCAAGTATATCTTGGCCTAAGTCAGCATGGGCGACAAGGCCACAATATAACCAACACTGTGGGATATTCCAGTTTGAACCAACCCAGGTTCACAATAATAATAACATCCCATGCGGAATGACAAGACCACTATATTATCTAAATCGAATGAAACGAAGGTAGGCATATATACAGGGCATTAAGAACCGCCAAATTGCTGAACAAAATAACTAAGATAACGCATGGAAAACAACGTACTTCTATATAATCCCATTGTCTGCAAGCCTCTGGGAGTACTACTTGGCAGACGAGGGCCTCGACCTGCAAAAGAGCTATACAACAAAAGACGGAAACCTCTAAAGTATAGCAACTCAGAAGAGAGGAGGCGACGATGTGCGAGCTGAGCCCATTCTTGAGGAGGTCCCTAAATACATGCCTGTCGAACTGCGGAGGCAAGAGTGCGGCGCCCCCGAGGCTGGGGCATCGGTACAATAATGCCTTTAGTATGTAAGGCAATAACAATAAGCTAGGACTAGGCGATAGTAAGAACGAAATGTGAGCAGCTAAAGGAATAAGATAATAGCACAAGATCTTATTAAATTATACGGGAACTAAACAAGAAATAGTCAAACAGAACACATCATGACTATAGGCTCGGATAGATATCTGGAACTTAGAACCCTGAATGGCTCCAAGTCGACCCATGGCATGAACATGATAACTAAAAGAACATTAACAAAGCTAATAGAAATGCGGAATAGAGGAGGCTTTGAATACAAATGTTTATCCTTGGAAACATCCACAACAGAATCAGAATAAAACCTGTATTATTCTATGTCGGATAAGCCTCTACATACTGATGAGCTGATGGGGCAACATTCCAACTAGAGCTCTAGAAGTATAAAACTGAAAATAACTCAACTAGCTGAAGGTCCTCAATGATGAGGACTTACCAGTAGGCCCAGGATGAACTCGGGGGCGCTAATGGCGGGACTGAACCTGGCATTGATCGAGCAAAATAGCATGCCCGAGTGATGCTTTATAACTTAGTTTTGTCTTGTTTATCGAATTAATTATATACATTCTCATGTAATTTTATGTAAATGTGAATATATACACTAACTAACATGATTAGTTCTTGTGTTTTAGGTTTAAATAGATTTTGAGGACTAATCCATGAGTTGGTGAAGTGGAGGCATGGAATCGGAATGAAAATGCGAACGTCGGCAAGGAAGATGCACTTAGAAAACTGGCCCACCTGCGTGTTGGCAGCATGCCACAGCGGGCAGGCTGCGCGACCAAGGCCACCTAGCGTGCTTTGCCCAGCGGCGTGACCTGTTGCCAATGCGGCAAGAAAATTTTACTTTAGAGGCGATTTTGTGAGTTTCCGGTGTGCTTCGTTACCTCCGTGTCACGGAGTGATCCTGATACTCCGTGACACGGAGCCATCACAACAGTATAATTTTGGACAATTCTCATTTACTATAAATTGGACCCTTAGCTCACCAAATCATTTTGTCACGATTTTATTAGAAAAACCACCTAGGAGTGAAGGGAGAAGTGAGAAGAACTCACCTAGGGTTCATCAATTTCATCTCCTCCTCTACCAATTCTTGTAAGTATGTTACTTTAACAATGTTTCTTGTAATTTTACGAACTTGAATGGCTAGAACTCTTCCTCTAGGGTTGCATGCATGAGTTATGATTGTGTTTTTACGAATTTGTTTTGGAATTAAGTTATTGATTATTGTTTTGTCTTGCATTCTTAATTATTGGTTGTTTTTATGATTGATCACCATGGAAACACACACGTTAAACTTAGGCAAATGCTTGAGAAAGCAAACCTAGGGAAAAACATAAGAATGTAAGAAGTAAGTTCTTGTCTTTTGATAAGATTTTGTGGTTAGGATAGAAATATACCTAATACCTTGCTTTGTTGATAAAATGGGAAGAGAAAGACAGAGCTTAGAATGGTCACTCCACCACTCGAAAGTAGTTGTGAAGCTAAGGTTGGTTAAATGGTTTGGAGGTACGGAAGGTTTCAATCAATGGCATAACCCCAAAAACCATATCCACGTAATTAATTGCCCACAAACTAGAATTAGCATCCTCGCTCACAATGTAGTAGTGAGGCTAGTTTGTCGTGTTTAGAAGTTCGGAAGACCATGAACATGCAATTCTAATTATGTGAGACAACAATTGATAGTTTCATACTTAAACCATTGCAAATCGTAGTAGCGCTTGATTATCCGGCTTTAACTCTAATATTTAACTCATGAATGGATTGGAGTATTTCGTTGACCACATTTAGACTTTACTAAATTTCTCGAAAACTTCTATAATCAACACTTGCGAAAGTTAATATCACACTTGAACTTGATAATTAGCGGAATTGGTCCGGTCCGTAAGTTCGACATCCGGCTCTTCAAAAGGGCCACTATATTACTTATGTCGACACAGCCTGCCGCGGGCACCATCGAGACATTTGAACCTATATCATGAAATGATACATGTAAAATATGTAGTGTTACATGAAATGTGCGAGTATGTAAATAAAAACGGTGAGTAAGTATAAGCTGAAATCAAGCATATAACATATATAATAAGATCATGAGAGTAAGATGCATGTAACACCCGGGGAAGGCTAAGAATAGACAGGAGTTAAAATTAAAAGTCTTGAGAAAAATTGGCAAAACATCTGAGAACATACCACATAATGACTCGTGGTGTCAAACCATAGTCGTTGTATCTTGTCGTTGGTTGAAAGGATGGTGTCAGTGGAGACCACGGGAGATATGATGACTCATTGCGGGAAACAACGAGTCGTCGTTAGCAGCCGTAGGAAGGGGATAAATTTTGTTAATTTGACTTCCAAATGGGCATCCCAAAGACCAGTTAGAATAGACCACTTATTGTTGGTGTTTTCGTGGTTTGGGTTTTAGTTGTTCCAGTGGACTCTACGGGGATAACAATTGTCCGTTGTTTCTTGTGACGGGTCGTTAAGTGTGACTCGTTAGGAGATGAGATGCCAAGGTTCGGGGTTAACCATGGCGATGTGACGAGTCATTGGTTAAAGGTACGGGTCATCATTGTCAGTTGTTTGGGTTACGAGAATGGGCTACCAGGTATTGGTTTCAGCGAGGATGTGACGGTCATCGTTGGTTCCAACGACCTGTTAGTCCATCCGTGGGATCGATCTAGACAGTTTTCAAGGAAGGTTCATTAATGGTATTTTTGTCTTTTTCACGATATAAGGTCCTAAACTACATCGTTTTGGCTTGGGAAATGCTGAGTTTTAAGAGGATGACCTATTCTAAACCCCCATTCATGCATGCAAGAAATTTTAGAGGGGATTCAAGGGAGATTTCAAGCTTTTCAGCTCAATTTCTTCAATTTCATTCTTGGTATTTTAAGGAGGGTTGGGAGTTAATAATTCCCTAATTATATGGAGTCTTGATGAGTGGATTCTTTCACAACCATGCTCCTTCTATATTAATTATAATTTATTTGAAAACTCATGGGGTTTTGTATTTAATTTGTATAAAATTAAATCATTTAATTTTATGGGTCTTGTGATTTTGAAATCTTGTTATAATCTGCAGTTCGATCATCTTTGAGATTTAAATTGATTATAATATTGTTGATTTTAAAATTTCTAACAATTAAGCTTGATTATGCATGCCCCATTATGAATCGATTTATGATCCATTGATCATTGGTGTTTTTGATAAGCCCAACAGAAATATGAATTTACTTATGAATTTATTACGTTATCTATTATGAACTTATGAATTTCAAGCTATATGCATGATCTATAAGTATGTATGAATTTTATTAATCATGAATTATGTTTTGGCCGACCCACGAGGCCTCAGAAGTTATGGCTAAGCTCTTATATGTTCAAGCATGTTTACGATTATCATGATCTAAACTAGTCCCATAAACTAATGTATGTATTATTATGAGCACTATATACGTTTTGGAAGTAGTATCGAACGCCGAGAGTAGGTTCACGGCCCATGTTAGGCCGGATCTCATGAACTACGTGCCACCGTAGGTATGTTGGGACCGCTTTCATGTTTGTCCCTGCTTCTCAAGTGGCCCTTTTCATGTGTGATCACGCCCTTCATTGTTCCTACCCTTGGCAAGGTACGAACACCCTCCCGACTAAGTTTCAAAGTTAGGCTTCATGTGTGCTCATATGGGGTATATCGGTTAAGAGAATCTCCATTTGTTCCTCATGATTTATGTATGTTTATGATTACGAATGTTGGCTCAAGTTATGTTAAGTAATGTCTCTTATTATGATTTGATTATGTTTATGTTATGGATTTTTGAAAACTGCTTAGGCCTTATGTCATATTACGATGGTATGTTATGAGCATGTTGTCCTATTCTTATGATCACTTATGAGTTTATACATGTTTTTATTTTCATTTACTTACCTTGCATACTCAGTACATTCCACGTACTGACCGCATACATTCTATGCTGTATCGTTTCATGATATAGGACCCGGCTCTTAGGCTCACCCTCCTCGTGCTTCTCGAGTTCGCTATCGGCTTATTTGGTGAGTCCTCATGTTAGGGCCATATGTTCGAGACTCTATTGTTTCTCTTTCAGTTTCAAAATCACTTAGGGTTAGTTGGTGTTGTCCCATCAACTCATCTTCCATGATTAGAGGCTCTTGAGACTATAAGTTGTATTCAACTGTCATGTATGGATCATGTATTTTGGCTCACCCTCCTCAGTAGCTTCTCAGAGTTCGCTATCAGCTTATTTGGTGAGTCCTCATGTTCCGAGGGCCATATGTTCAGACTCTATTGTTTCTCTTTCAGTTTCAAAATCATAGGGTTAGTTGGGGTGTTGTCCCATCAACTCATCTTCCATGATTAGAGGCTCTTCAGACTATAAGTTGTATTCAACTGTCATGTATGGATCATGTATTTTATTTTCTCCATTATCATGACATGTTTACATTTTTTTAAGTTTAGTCTTCTGCTTATGTGAATGAAATAGATGTATGATCATGCCTTGGGTCGACTTGGGGTCTTTCTGGGCTCCTTGTCCCGTGTCTACGACTCGGGTGTACGTGCGGGTCTTGACAACATGTTGATATATAAAAACAATAATAATCATAAAATGAATCTCATATATGAATTAAATGAACCAAAGTTGAAAATAAAATCACATGGCTTGCCATAACTGAAATCATAAGTAAAAACTTATAAACTGATCATTGGTCGAACCTGTTGAAAAATTAATATCATAATATAAGAACATGCATAACTGAAATCATGATGATCAATGGGAGACTCGTCAACACCAACACCATCAGGATAGAGCTTACGTAATGCCCCAACTATTACACTCAAGTAGGCAGAGTCGTCCAAAACCTTATCAGGGCTAAGGATGCTATCATGATATCGATACCAAGCTGAAGGCTCCTTGTGGGCCAGGAAAAATATCTTGAGAGGCACCAAATAAATATATATAACCCTATGTTGGCACGTAGTTTTGAGACTGGGGAACTTTGGAACCCCAAGCCTACTCGGTGCTAGACACTACTCCCAAAAATATGCATAGTGCTCCCATCGTTTTTAACGAAGATGAAATCATGATCACATGCATAGTCTGAAATATGAATATGGGGACTCTTGACTCCAAAACATATGATAAGCTAATCTTACTAGCCTTGGCTAAATCATGAAAACCTTTTTAACTTGATTAGGCTTGCCCAAATCTTAAAAACATGCATACTTGAAATAGACTTCATTAGTCAAAATCATAGATTCATACATGGGTAATTCATAAACTTTCATTCATGCTAGATATCTCATCATACTTGAAATCATGAATCATAAACTAGACTTTCCATGAAGCTTCCATAATTGGGAATAATTTTCTAAAACTTATAATCGTGAATTTATATTTGAAATAGATATAAACTCTGCCAATACATCTTAAAACATACTTTGAAGCATAGAGGAAATTGACCCGTAAACAAATCATTGAGAATTTCATAGACTTAGGTAAAAAATCCATAGGATCATCAACTTGAATTCATGAACTTAAGAAGGGATTTGGGCATGAGAGTGTAGGGAAACTCTCATTCAGGATCCTACATACCTGGGTAGGATGAATCTACACCCTTCCTTGAAAGCCCAAGATATTTAGGGAAGAACTTGAAGATTTCTAGGCTGGATCTCCTATGGAATCTTCTAGACTTGCATGCATGGGAAGGGAATGGGTTAGAATAGGCTAAACCCTCTTAAAACCTTCCTAACAAAGCTTAAACTGACGTAGTTTAGGACCTAGAATCTTAAAAATTACAAAAATGCCCTTAATGAATTTCTAGAAAATAGGGTACTGCCAGTTACCACGAATCGTACCAAGCACCCACGGTCCATGGTTTCCTCCCGTTCTGTCCAAGTCTACAGATCACAACCTTATGAAGTTTACCAGGGGCACAACCAATGGCTCATAGGTTCTTCCTACAAGTCATACTTTCAATCGACTGATCCTTACCTGAAAACCTACCGTACCTACCACGGCTCTTGACCACGAGTCGTACCACCAACCTACGACTCGTGGTTTGCTCCCGTAGCTCACTAATTTGAATCCTCCAACTTCCAACAACTATCTACCAATGACCTGTTGTTCCCCACATGGATCATACCACATCCCACACCATCTAACCTGACCAGCTCCACATCGAATAACGGTTCCATCCTACGACCTGTTGGTCATTCCTACGACTTGTACCATGAGTCGTCCTGAGACAAAATTTTCAACTTTTCTACTAAACATCTTTAAAATTTCAAGTCTAGTCTTAGGAACCTTCGGGGTATTATAGAACCTAACCTGGACCCTATAAGCCTAGAAGGTAGAAACAACAAGCAATAACCTATCTGAGCCTCTATAAGCCCTGGAAGGTACAACTCAATCTACATATCCCTATTCGTAACACTGTATCACCGTAGGTAAGCTGTAACTTTATCTTGAGCACACTTGGTTCTTATGTCTGTATCTTTAGCCTTCTGGGCTCCTGTATTTGAGCCTTCTAGGCTCCTGTAACTGCATCCCAAGTGCACAAGGCTCTACTGAGGGTCAGTAATGCCAACATAGGGATAAAAGAAGTCCATAAATGAGTAGTCTTCAATATAGCTATATGAGCATAAATATGGTCCTTCTAGACATTCTATATCTTTTATAAGTAAAGTATAGCCCCATAGGCAAGGTACACTTGTAAATAACCTTTCTAGGCAAATTGTAAATGGGCACTTGTACATGTATAGCCTAAAGAGGTAGGCCCCAACACTAACCACTGGCAAGATAGCCAACAAAGGCATCAAACAATCTTTTAATCTAACAGCAAGCAAGGTGGCTTTCTAAGCGATCTGCACGATGATCTGTATGTCGCATCGAAGTATAAGGTCTCCAAGAAACAGGTAGAATTCCTAGAAGCTCACCTCCACATGTCAATAGGCATCTATGATGCAAATTACTCGAAGGTAAAACTACAACTCTAATTCTTTAGCTCTATGGGCATCATGATACGCTAGAAGCCCGTAGGCGAGCTATGTAGATATAGGTGTTATAATCACATAGTTTCTATGTCAAAATAGTAATAATGCTTCTAATATCAACTTGAAATTCTAATAAGCTAATCATAAAGCCCTTAATGCATCAGCAAAACAATAAACTGTCAATCGCTAACTAAGCAGCGACGATTTAGACGAAGAGATTTTCATGTTGCTTTTAACATGCGGCAACAGCTAAAACAGAACAATCCTGCTAAGGGAAGCTCTAATTTATACACATATATAATCCCAGCAGCCAACTCAATCAACAATCAATATGGCTTTGAGTATTATGGCGAATAAGGACAAGTCGTATCAACTAAACGATGAAGGAAACTTGCCGAAAAAGGTTTTTCCTTCACATACCTTTTAAGAGATACAATAGCTCAACTATTTTCAACCAATCCTTTAGTTATATACTTCCAGTACAAAAACCACCACATTATACAACTCCACTACCACCTAAAACAGTTCACAATGCAACAAATGAAAAGAATTTCCAATATCAGTAGCTGTTTTCATATATGGTGTATAACCTTCGAATTAACGATGGAGGGAGAGTTAGGAACCCTTACCTTAAAATATACAAGAGAAAAAAAATCATAAATAGCCTTCTCAACAATCTTCCCTTCGAATAACCTGCAAACAAAGTCGAAATTGATGAAATCAATGTGTGCTAGTTGTTCTTCACGGCAACCCCGACTTTTACCTTGATTTTGGGAGAGTTTGGATGGTGGAATCACATATAGCGATCCTTGGAACCGTAGGGGAACTATGGAAGAAATGATCTGAAGTTTTTGGAACTGTTTGGAATGAAAATAATCATATTCAAATCGTGAAGATATATTCCCACCGGCATAGGGCCCACCTCCACATGCCTGCTCGCACAGTCTCACGAAAATGTGAATATCTCTCTAATCATTATTTGAGAACTGTTTTATGTGTTGGAAACTAGACTCATAGACCATCAAATTGATGGGTAGTAGGCCTCCTAACTCTTTATATATTCGGAGAAAATCTCCAAGATATTTGACCCAAATTTCAAAGAATTTCTAAAAGTAACTTGCGATAACTTTTCCCGATTTTCATTTTTACAACTTTCTCAAATTCAAATATTAATGTATGATCATTGAGTGATATGAATACCTCATAACACATCCTTTTTTTAGTACTAAGTACTCTTGTACGTAGCTCAAAAATATGAGTTTATCGCTTAAATTATACGGGGTGTTACATTACGTTAATGATTTGGGTAGATAATTTCTATCTTTCTCTTCTCCATTCCTCTCTTTTTCTCCCTTTATTTTCTTGTCTTCTACTTCTTTTGTTTATTTATGCTTTTGTCCGCTTATGTTTCTATTTAGAGAAGGGTTCCAACCCTTTTTAATTTAAGTCATTTTTAAGCCCTTAATCCCTTTTATTATTTAGGTTAAATTATAAGATAACTCTTAATAAAAAAATTAGGTTATTATATTCTCCCTTTCTTAAAATAATGTTCATTCATGAAAGGGTTTAGAATCATACCTGTAGTTTCAAATAGGTGAGGATATCTATCTCGCATGTCTGCCTCGGATTCCCAAGTAGCCTCCTCGGTTGGATAATTGCGTCATAACAACTTGACTGAAGCTACTTTCTTCAACCTTAATTGTCGTACTTGCCTAGAAATAATAGATATTGGACTTTTCTCATAAGTTAAATTCTCATCAAGCTCCACATTCTCTGGATGATTCTTATGAGTATCATCATGAAAATATCATCTAAGCATGGACACGTGAAACACAGGATGAATATCGGACAATCTCAAAGGTATAACAAGTTTGTATGCTGCCAACCCAATCCGATCCAAAATCTCATAAAAAACCAATGTATCTAGGACTTAACTTACCTTTCTGTCCAAATATCATAACTCCTTTAATAGGGAAAACTTTTAGAAAGACTTTATTACCCTTCATGAACTCCATATCACGGACTTTCTTATCTGCATAGGACTTTTGTCTAATTTGTGTTGTCTTCAGTCGTTCTTGCATTAATGTAACTTTCTCCAAGGCTTGCTGAACTAAATTTGGACCTAATAATTATGCTTCATCAGGTTCAAACCATCCAACTGGTGAATGTCACTTGCAATCATATAGAGCCTCAAATGACGCCATATGTATACTCGATTGGTAGCTATTATTATAAGCAAACTCTGATAAAGGAAACCAATTGTTTTAATGGCCATTGAAATCAATCGCATAAGCTCTAAGCATGTCCTTCAAGATATAAATAGCCCATTCAGACTGTCCGTTAGTTTGCGAATGAAAATCTATACTCACCTTGACCTGTGAACCCAATGACTTCTGAAAAGACTTCCAAAACTCAGTAATGAATTGTGCACCTCGATCAAATATTATTGAAATAAGCACACCATGAAACTGAACTTTCTCATGAAGGTAAATGTTTTATAATTTCTTTGCGGTATGAGTAACTCAAACTGGTATGAAATGTGCTGACTTTATGAGTCTATCCACAATCATCCAAACTGATTCATGTTTCTTCAAAGTGGCCACGTACCCAACAATGAAATCCATAGTAATACTTTCCCATTTCCACTATAGAATAATCAAGGTTTGCATTACTCCACCGGTTTTTTGATGCCCATACTTGACTTGTTGATAATTTAAACAACTAGTGACATGCTTTAAGATATCAGCCTTCATTCTTTTCCACCAGTACAATCCACACAAGTCTTGATACATTTTCGTAGCACCAGGATGGATGGAGTATCGTTAGCTATAAGCCTCTTCAAGAATTAGCTGTCTTACATCACCTACAATAGGAATACATAATCTACTAAGTCGACAAAGAACGCCTTCACCATCAATAGAGAATGACTTAACGCTCTTATTCTGCACTCGATCTCGTAGTCTAACGCGATAAGGTATTTATATTGGCGAGTCTTGACTTGTCCAACTAAGGACGATTGTATCACTGTACCTATTAGTAACCTGCCCCACATTGTATAATCAATTCAAACTCCCCGATGGGCCAATTCTTGAATATCATAACCATAGATCGCTTTTCAACCGTAAACCTAGCCAAACTACCCCTAGACTTTCTATTCAAGGCGTTCACCAACATATTTGTCTTTCCAGAATGATACAAAATAATAAGATCATAATCTTTAAGTTACTTTAACTACCGTTGTTGTCTCAGATTCAAATCTTTTTTCTTGAATATGTATTGTAGACTCTTAGGATCAGTATAGATTTCACATGGCTCACCATAAAGATAGTGACACTACATCTTCAATGCAAATACGACTGTGGCCAATTCCAAGTCGTGAGTCGGATAATTCTTCTCATGAATTTTTAGTTGTTGAGATGCATATGCCACCACTTTACCATTCTGTATTAAGACACAACTAATCTGACTCGAGACACATCATAATAAATGGTGAATCATCCTCCGCCTGTATGTAAGGTTAAATTAGGAGTTGTATTTAATGCAGTCTTTAATTTCTGAAAAACTTCTTCACATCCATCTGACCATTGGAATACCACACCTTTTTGAGTTAAATGTGTCAATGGAGTGGCTATCTTTGAGAAACCCTCTAAAAACCTTCAGTAATATCCAACTAATCCTAAGAAGCTGTGTATCTCTGTATGAGTATTAGGTCAATGCCAATCTCGAATTGCTTCGATCTTCTTTAGATCAACTTGAATTCCATCCCGTGATACTAAGTGTCCCAAAAAAGGAAACTGTTCCCAACCATAACTCACATTTTGAGAACTTGGAATATATTTTTTGTTCTCTAAGTGTTTGTAGCACAACTCTCATGTGTTTTTCATGTTCTGCCTCACTCAGAGAGTAGACCAAAATGTCATCAATGAACACAATCTCAAAATTCTCTAAGTATGGCTTGAATATCTTGTTTATGAGGTCCATAATTGTTGTAGGTGTATTAGTCATCCCAAAAGACATCACCAAAAATTCAAAGTACCCATATCTGGTCTGAAAAGCTATCTTAGAGATATCCTCGGTCTTGATTCTCAATTGATGGTAATTGATCTCAAGTCAATTTTGGAAAAGTGAGTAGCACCATATAGCTGATTGAATATATCATCAATATGAGACAACAAATATTTATTCTTGATCGTCGCCTTATTTAGCTGTCTGTAGTTAATGCAAATTCTCATTGTAGCATCTTTCTTTTTCACAAATAATACAGGTGCACCACAAGGCGATACACTTGTCCTGATGAACCCCTTATCAAGCAACTCTTGGAGTTGAACCTTTAATTTTCTCAACTCAGATGGAGCCATACGGTATAGAGGAATAGAGATAGGTTGAGTCCCTGAACTAAATCAATGCTAAACTCAATTTCTCTTATTGGGGGTAGCCCAAAAAAATCTTCTGGAAACACATCAACAAAATTCTAGAACAATAGGAACACTATTAATAGTAACATTCTCCGCT
Source organism: Datura stramonium (assembly GCA_018107945.1). NCBI lineage: Eukaryota > Viridiplantae > Streptophyta > Magnoliopsida > Solanales > Solanaceae > Datura > Datura stramonium. Next base: position 21,869 of record JACEIK010011082.1, read on the forward strand.
CGAGTATCATAAATGATAGCAATAAAATTCAAACACCCATGATTAATCATTCGATGTGCCTTTACATAAGATATAATCTTTCCTTTGGTCACAAGAGTCATGAATTTCCACACTAAAGGTGGTTCTCCAGGAAAGTTAAAATGTATAAGCTTAGCATAGCAATAAACTAAAGAATAACACAATGACAACTAATCCATATGTATAATCACATCAAAGTCAGACATCGGTAACTCTAGTAGATCAACTATGATGTCCCTGTCCTGACCAGATATTACGCAGTCTCTATAACCATATATGACACAATAAGAGACTCAACTCATTGGGGTCATAACCATATATGACACAATAAGAGACTCAACTCTTCGTTATGAGAATATAGCAGAAGATGGAGATAAATATAAATACGTAGAACCAGGATGTTTAAGAGCATATGCCCCATGAGAATTGTCAATGATAATACCTATGACTACTGCATTAGATGCTTTGATATCCTATTTGGCCATAGCGAAGTGTCTCAATGGTCCACTCGCTTTCTGAGAAACATGTGCACTTTGTTGACCCTATCCATGAGCACCTTGTTGAGCAGCCCTAGCTAGTTGAGCCTGAGCATGACCTATAGCAGTTTCCTGTAGATGTTTCATCGCCTAAATAGTACATGAATTCCCCTTATGACAATATTTTGCAATATGTCCCTTTTCATTACAAGTAAAATAAGGACTAGATGCCTAGCACAATTAACACTTATGGATTCCCCAAAGCAACAATCACCATGATGCCTACCACAATTAAAACTTACGAATATGGACCTGACTAATATCAATAGTTAACCTTTCTATGCATTTGTTGTTGACCTTGCCTAGTTGGATATTCACCTACTGAAGATTGTACAACTGTCATGACCTAAACATAGGTCCGAACCGAGTAACGAAACCTAGAACCACGAATTGCTCCAAGTCGACCCATGGCATGAACATAGTGGCTAAAGAGAATAAATTGCGAAAACTGATAAACAAAACATGAATAAGCGTAAGTCTACCTAAATAATAATCATAAACTGAGTCAACACTAACAAGTTGAGATTTTACATATTGTTTGAAAAACCTCTAACATAACTGATGAGCTGACGGGATAGCACCCCCAACTAGTCGACAAAAGTATGTAACTGAAATAACAAAACAACAAACTAAACTGATCATCCTTAGAAGATGAGGACTCACCAATACTGACTAAACTGGACTAATACGGAAGCAGGACTAATGGAACAACTGAATCTGATCTCTCAGACTTATATCATGAAATGATACATCATAGAGTATGCAGTCAATACTTTGAATGCACTGAGTATGTATGGTAAGTAAAATATATTAATAAATATGCAAAAGAGTTCATAAGAGTAGGACAGTTCAAACATGAAGTGATAATCATAATATAAAGACGAGGGCTCAAGGTTTTCAAAACTATTCATAAACTAGCCATAATCGTAATTATAAGAGGAACCTTGTAAATCATAACTTGAGCAATAGTATCATAAACATGAAAACGCATAAATCATGAGGAAACAATGGGAGGACTCATCTTAACTGACACCATCATGATAGAACTTACATGATGCCTCAACTATCTCACTCAAGTGGGCCGTTCCAAGCTTGCCAAGGCGAGGGACATAAGTGGAGTGGTGTGATATCACTATTGGGACCCACATAGAACCACCATATATATAAACCTACGTTGGCGTGTGGTTCTGAGATCATGGAGTTTACCTGCACGCTGGGCTTACTCGGTGCTAGACACTACTCCTAAAAACATGCACATGAGAGCTCATATAATTATTGTGAAATCATACATGAAGTTCATGGCTAGTTCATAAAATATTTGATCATATTTGAAATACATGATTATCCATGAAATAAGGGCCCGTGAGTCTGCCAAAATCATAAACTAATAAATCGTGAAGAACGTTCATGCTTGAGAAAATAACCATACTTGGAATTCATAGATTCATGAAGAGTAATTGTAGGAAATCGTATCATAAATCATAATCCATGAAGAGTAATTGTAGGAAATTGTATCATAAATCATAATCCATGAATTAGGTCTTAGGAGAATCAATATCATAATAGAATCATAAACTTGACTTTTCATGAAACTTTCATAATTGAGAATAATTTTTTAAAATTTGAAATCATAAATTAATAATAAAAAATAGGTATAAAATCTGCCCATAGGTCTTAAATATGGTTTGAAACATGAAGGGAATTGGGACATAAATAAATCATTGAGAATTCCATAAAATTGGGATAAAACCCCATAGGATCATACATTTAAATTAACACTGGAATTCATGAAATTGAGGAGAAATTTGGGCATGATAGTGGGAGGAAACTCTCATTCATGACCCTACATACCTAGGTAAATTGATTCTCAACTTGACTTTGAAAACCCAAGAGATTTGGAAGAGAGTTGGAGGATTTTAGGCTTGATCTTCAATGGAATCCTCTAAACTTGCATGCATAAGAGTTGAAAGAATTAGAATAGGTTAAACTCCTTTAATACACTTCTCTCATGGCTTAAAATGATGTAGTTTAGGACCTAGGAGCTTAGAATTTATGAAAATACCCTTAATGAAAATTCTGGAAATTAGGCACTACCAGTCATCACGACTCCCACCACGAGTGGTATCGTGAAGTGATGACTCCCGGTCACCTCCCACTATCACCATTGGTCGTAAGACTGGTTCCTGAAGATCACAACGCGGGTGCCTGCTATGATTCGTTACATGTCATCACAGGTCGTACCACCTTTTGTTGTCACTTAGACTAAATTCTTACTTTCTCTGAATTTTTCCACGTGTTATAAACCACGACTCATGGTTACCTACCATGGGTCGTAACAATGCTTGTGACAAACCATCCATATGCAGAATCTTCAAACCACGACCCTTATCACAACTCATTGTTTCCCACAACAAGTCGTACCATGATCCTTCCTTTCCAACCCTGGCATTCCCTGTGCCTCACCATGACTCCTGATCACAAGTCATACCCACGCACCATGATTCGTGGTCTGGGCATCCAACTTCAGCATTTCATTACGACTCCTCCTACGGTCCGTTACTTCTCACCACGAGTCGTACCATGAGTCATTCGGAGGAAACTATAAAGATTTTTCTTCTGAACTCATTTCAAATTCCCTTATCAAGTCTTAGGGAATTTTGGAGTATTACAATATCTCCCCCTTGGGAACATTCGTCCTCGAATGTAGACTAAACATACTAAAAACTAGGGAAAGGAACTAAAATCTCAAATACTAAACATCTAGAGCTGTAACCTGTCGGAGTCACTGACTCCGGACTAATATACATAACTGAACTAAATTCATGAATTACACATACATTCACTAACATACAAGAAACTGAGAGACATGAACTAGACATGGAACTGAATAAAGTACTAAGGAGGAAACTGATACCTCATGCTGGAACTGATTCGGAAGGGAATAAGTGTGGGTATCTAGACATCATATCTGCTTCGGCTTCCCACGTAGTTCCTTCAACAAGCTGATTCCTCCACAAGACTTTCACTGAAGATACTACTTTGTTCCTCAACTTCTGAACGTGACGATCAAGGATCTCAACTGGTACTTCCTCATAGCTAAGGTTATCCTTCACACCTATGCTTTCCACCAGGACAACCAAAGTCAGATCACCTATGACCTTCTTTAAAAATAATACATGGAAAACTAGATGTACCGAAGCCAACTCCGCTGGTAGCTCCGACTTATAGGCCATCTCGCCAACACGCCTCACAATCCTGTAGGGACCAATATATCAGGGGACTAAGTTTCCCTCTTTTTACGAACCTCATCACCCCCTTCATGGGAGACATCCTCAACAACACCCAATCATCAACTTTAAACTCCAGTTCTCTCCGCCTAACATCCGCATCTTTTGACGACTCTGAGCTATTTTCAGCCTTTCCCTTATAAGCTGAACCTTCTCCATAGCCTCATGAATTGAATCTTGCCCTATCATTGTAGCCTCGCCTACTTCAAACCAACCAATAGGAGATCTACATCTCCATCCATAAATAGCCTCAAACGGGCCATCTGAATGCTAGAGTGGTAGCTATTTTTGTAAGCAAACTCAGTAAGAGGTAAATGATTATCCCAACTACCTTTGAAGTCAATCACATAAGCTCTGAACATATCCTCGAGAGTCTAAATGGTATGCTTAGCTTGACCATCCGTCTATGGGTGCAAAGTTGTTCTAAGCTTGACTTGAGTACCCAGTCCCTTCTGAAGCGAAATCCAAAACTGCAAGGTGAACTGAGTGCCTCTATCTGAAATGATGGACAAGGGAACCCCACGAAACTGAACTAACTCCTGAATGTACAATTTAGCATAAATCTCGATTGAGTCAGTAGTTTTGACCAGTAGGAAATGGACTGCTTTAGTCAACCTGTCTACAATTACCCAAATAAAGTCATATTGTTAACACGTGCGAGGTAACCTTATGATGAAATCCATATTGATCTCTTCCCACTTTCAAGTGGGGATACTGATGTCTTGTAGAAATCCTCCCAATCTTTGATGCTCCACTTTCACTTGTTGACAATTCAGACACTTAGCCACAAACTCTGCTATATCCTTCTTCATGGCATTCCACCAATATACTTCCCCTAGGTCACGGTACATCTTGGTGGAACCTGGATGGATAGAATACCACGAACCTTGAGCCTCATGAAACATCCATTCTCTCAAGTCATTGACATCTAGAACACACAAATGACCCTGATAATGAAGTACACCATCTCCCCTTGGGAGAAGACCTCTACCTTCTAATTCTGAACCGCTTCCTTCAACTTTACTAAAATAGGATCCTCACCTCGCCTAGAATTAACATTGGTCACCAAAGAAGATTCTGAACCATTCTAAACAATGACACCACCATCCGTCGAATCAACGAGGCAAACTCCTAATCATGCAAGCCGATGTACCTCCTTCACCAACTCTTTCCTTCCGTCTTCCATATGAGAAACACTCTCTATAGATAGTCTATTAAGGGCATCCTCCACTATATTGATCTTGCTCGGATGATAAAGGGCACTCATGTCATAATCCTTGATCATCTCTAACGATCTCCTTTGCCGTAAATTCAAATCTTTCTAGGTGACACATACTGTAAGATCTTATGGTCAGTAAACACATACACATGGACCCCATACTAATAGTGCCTCCAAATCTTCGATGCGAACACCACCACTGCATTCTAGGTCATGCTTCGGGTAATTCTTCTCATGAGTCTTAAGTTGTCTAGAGGCATACGCAATGACCTTCCCATGCTGCATCAACACACACCCAAGATCAATCCTATAGGCATCTCAATACACAAAAAATCCATCTGTACCTTCAGGTAGGGTCAATACTGGGGCTGAAGTAAGTCGAATCTTTACTCCTAAAAAGTCTTATCACAGGCATTCGACCACTGGAATTTAACTTTCTTCTAGGTCAGCTTAGTCAACGGTGCAACATTGGATAAAAATCCTTCAACAAACCTCCTATAATAGCTAGATAAACCTAGAAACTCCTGATATTCGAAGGGCTAACTGGTATAGGCCAATTCTTCACAACTTCTATCTTTTAAGAGTCCACCTGCACACCTTCACTTGAAACCATATGGCCTAAAAATGCCACTGAGTCTAAGAAAAACTCACACTTGTTGAATTTAGCAAACAACTGGTGATCCTTGAGAGTCTATATCACAATCCTCAAATGAGTGACATGCTCCTCCTTACTCCGAGAGTATATGAGAATGTCGTCTATGAAGACAATCACAAACATATCCATGTATGGCTTGAAAACCCTATTCATTAAATCCATAAAAGCTACATGAGCATTCATTAGTATAAAAGACATAACTACAAACTTATAGTGACCATACCGAGTTCGGAAAGCTGTCTTCGGAATGTCACTCTCCTTAACTCTAAGATGATGGTACCTGGATCTGAGGTCCATCTTTAAGAAGGACTTAGCACCCTAAAGTTGGTCAAATAAGTCATTAATTCTGGGGAGAGGATACTTTTTCTTGATTGTTAACTTTTTTCAACCACCGATAATCAATACACATACGAAGAAACTCATCCTTCTTTCGAAAAAAGAGAACTTGTGCACCCCACGGGGACTTTCTAGGCTTGATGAAGCCCTTATAAAGAGATCCTTCAACTGTTCTTTCAACTCCTTTAACTCAATTAGATCCATTATGTAAGGAGGAATAGATATAGGCTGCGTATCGGGAAGAAGGTCAATACCAAAGTCAATCTCCCGCTCGGGAGGGAATCCTGGTAGATCATCTAGGAAAACCTCCGGATACTCACACACTATAGGAACTGACTGGAGAGTCGGGATTTTGAACATTGCATTATTAACTCGAACTAGATGGTAAACACAACCCTTGAAAATCATCTTGCTGGCCTTAAGGTAGGAAATGAAGCGACCTATAGGCACAACTGAACTACCCTTCCATTATAGGACTGGCAGAAATCTACCATATGGGTTCTACAATTCACAGAGGCATAACATGCATACAACAAATCTATACCAAAGATAACATCTAAATTGATCATGTCTAACTCTACTAGATCGGCTGAGGTGGCTTTTTGGAGGACTGTGATAGGGAAATTTCTGTATACTCATCGAGCTATAACTGAGTCACCAATTGGAGTAGAGACAAAGAAGGGTTATGATAATATTTCGAGACTAACTATGAAACTAATAGCAGCATAAAGAGTCACAAAAGATAAAGTAGCCCCTGGATCTAACAATGAATACACATCAAGATGAATTACTCGCAACATACCAGTAACCACATCTGGAGAGACCTCCTGCTCCTGGCGTAATAAAAGGGCATAAAACCTATTTTGACGCTATCCACCACCTTCACTAGAGGATGCACCCTGTTGAGAAGGACGTGCTGCTAGGGCTGCTACTGAACTAGTAGTTTGGGCACGACCTCTACTATCGCCCTGCCTAGCCAAAGGGCACTCCCTGTGCATGTGCCCTGGTTTACCACACTCAAAGAAAATACCTGATTCAACTAGGCACTCTCTTATGTGGTTCTTACCACATTTTTCATAGACTGGAAAGGTGCGCTCTACCGATGTGTCCCTCTGTTCCCTTGAACCTAATGCCCTGCTCCTTCGATCACCCCAATGTCTGGATGGGACACTAGATGATGACAGCGCCAGGGCCAATGAGCTCTGGTAGGACTTCGGACAATTTCCGCCACTGTGCCTTTGCTGGGAAAACCCAAAGCCACCTGTCCTGGCTCTCTTAGCCTCTCTCTCCCTTTCCTTCATCTAATCTGCCTCAATCTACTGGGCATATATCACCAATTGGGAGAAATTAGGATCACTGTTCGACATTGCGGTCCTACACTCCTTGACCAGCAAATCTAACACCCCATACACAAACCTGTTCATACGGGCTCTAGAATCTGAAACCATCTCTGGTGCATACTTGGACAGCTAGTTGAACTCAAAAATGTATCCTTGGACCATCATATCATTTTGCCTCAAGTTGATGAACTCCACCACCTTTGCCTCCCTCAAATCCCTAGGGAAGAACTTGTCTAAGAAGGCTATCATGAACTCCTCCCAGCTCACGGGAACTACGCCCACTGCCCTACCATCCCTCCGTTGATGGTACAAAATATGAGAAACTCCTTTCAGCTAATAGGAGGCTAAGTCTTAGCTCTCTTCTCCTGTCACCCCAATAATCTAGGTGATCTTTTGTATCTCTTCCAGAAACTTATGTGGGTCCTCATCCACTCTCGACCCAAGGAACTCAGGAGGATTCATCTTGAGGAAATCCCTAACTCAAGCTGCAGCTGCATTCCCATGTTGAGGGATATGGGCCACTGCCTGCTCGTTTACTTAAGTGGTCAAGTCTTGAGCCAATATTTGAAAAGTTACCCTAAACTCAACATGAGAGACCTGCTGGGTCAAAGGACCTGCGGGTGCTGGCGGGGCCTTCTGGTGCTCATCTCCGTTGCCATCCTTATGACCATTTCCATTCCTATTCTTTCTTCTATTCATACGGCGTGGATGCATGATTACACAAACATGTGTAACACGAGTTAGAAGGATAGATAAATACTTTATCGTATGATATAGATCATGATGTCACGCCCCGCCTTGGGAGGTATGATTGGTACCTAGTGCCCTACAAGGATCTGAACTGCTGAGTTAACTGAGCTTAAGCACCTCTGGTGCAGGGCTGCCTCTAACTCTGGAATCAAGAAAACAATGGGCTATATAGCGGCTGTAAATACAACCCCCGGCCGACAAGGCCTATAGCCACCTGTGTAAGTAAATAGCTAATGAGAGTCAAATGAAAATAGGGAGTCCTATGCGGGCCGACAAGGACACCATGATATCTAGTTGTAGCTGAAAAGCAAAATTAGGTACTAAACTGAACTATGACCGACAAGGTCATCAATCAACAGCTAAACTAGGCCCTATACGGCCAACACACATAATCTAAAGTAAATATGGCCTCACAAGGCCGATATCAACTAACCACAGGGAAATAATACAATCTGCAAGCCTCTAGGTGCAATAAGAAGGTCGGGACAGGGCCCCGGCCTACCCATATTGTACAACAAAAGGAAGTAAACCTCTACTACTCAAGCTCCGAAAGATAGGAGCTGAAGGCCCTGTAAAGCTGACTGGAACTACAAGGGATCCGCTCCTCGTTTGTGTGTACCTGCAGGCAAGTAATGCAGTGCCCCAAAAGAGGGCGTCAGTACCACAGGTACTGAGTATGTAAAGTAATAACTGTAAATGACTGAAAGTAAGAAATAAAACTGACCTTAGCTGAAGTAAAGGAAACAGACTGAAACTGACTGAAATAATGGAATCAGAGCTAAACATAACTTTAATGAGAAGAGTAGGGGTCATAACTGACAACGAGGCGTCCTACTGTCTAACTATCGGTAACTAAAGCAACGTACATAAACCTTACCTGGCCCCCCATAAGCCGGAAGGTACAATCAACACAGAACAACCCACCTGGGCCCCCATTAGCCCTAGTGAGTACATCTCAATCTATATACCCCTATCCAGGTCATACNAGTGAGTACATCTCAATCTATATACCCCTATCCAGGTCATACTGCGTCAACTACTAGCTATAAGCATCCTGTCGATCCCCTGGGTATGCAACTTGGGCCCACTGGGCCCCTGACTATTATTGTGCCTCAGTCCGGAGGACTCCTGAAATCTACACCCCAGGCGCAAGTGCTCGGCGGGGGTGTGTATAGGCCAAACACGACAAAATATGAGGAGCTGGCTCCCCATCTTCATCCCTTGCGGATGGCATTCTGCTCCGTAGAGCGATGTATCCTCACCCTCTGGCGGACGAGTCGACACAGCTATTAACCCTGGGGCGGTCATGGAAGCTATATAGGTAATCCAGCCCAAAATAATACAAATACAGGTCTCAACTGATAACAACAACTATACATGATAACATACTGAACATGATTAAATATTCCTGAAATACTTTACTGGAATTCATATTGGATTACTATACTGAAGAAACTAACTTGCCGAGTGAGACTGCCTTAACATACCTCGTTCGCTATTTACCGATTAACTGGCGAGGTTCGGTTGGTATTCAACTATTCATCCCAACTGTAATCACATTAACGGAAGAATAGAGCCAACTTCATTACTATATTGGAAGAAAACAATAACTTATGTGTATATATACTGACTATTCTTCAACTTATCGGAAGACGAACGAAAACTCATAATTTCTCGGGAATCTAGAAGGGAGAAATACTTACTTTAAGCTTGGGATCGTATTGGCACTAGTTTGGAGCAATTCCAACAACTTTGGCTCGGCTGGATGACGATTCGCCGGGCGAATTTTAGGAAACTAACTCCGTAGAAATGCTCCCTGCATTCTTATACTTGAATACCCGAAGTTAATTTGAATTTGGACAGTGTTTGGCGACGTAATCGGATGAAAATTATATATTCTCTTCGTCCTCCCTCTGTTCTGATCGTTAAGTATATGGAAAATGATATAAATATAAGGGTGAGGCCTATATATACTTGAAGCTGGATGAAAGGAAACGTGGCACCTTGGCCAACGCGCTGTTTTAGCTCCTTGCCACATTGGCTAACGCGGAGGTCATGGCTCTGTGCCACTTTGCCCTTCTGGCAGCTTGATTCGGCCTCTTCTCGCGAAATCCCAACTTGGCACTCGTTCAACCTTTCCCCGGGCCCTTTCCTCGCACGTATGACACTCTAAAACTCTTAACCAACATGTGAATAGGCCAACTAAATACTAAAAACTTATGGGGTGTAACATCCCCCCCCCTTAAGAACATTCATCGTCGAATTTTAGCTTCTCCTTGCAAGAACTTTAACTTGCAGTTAATTATTTTGGAAATTTTTTGGCAAAGTCTTCCCTATAATATGGACTATCCAAGAATCCTGAAATGCAGAAAAGTCCAATACAGGTACTCCACAAAATACTATGGCATTTATTTCACAACAGACTGAAGACAACTACTCCACATATACATGTATATAATGCAACTTATGAAACGACAATAACAACATACCTCTAGCTGCACAATCTGACTAAGTCTGAAATAATTGAGGATATCTGGTTTTCATATCGTCTTCTTCCTCCCAGGTCATCTCCTCTCGGTTCTTATTTTGCCATTATACCTTAACAGAAGAAACATCATTAGTTCTCAGTCTACGAATCTGCCGGTCTAGTATGGCTACTAGCGCTTCTTCATAAGCTAACTCCTCAGTGATATGGACATCTTTGACTGGAAAAATCCGGGAGGGATCTCCTATGCACTTCCTCAACATTGATACGTGAAAATCTGGATGAACGGATTCTAATTCTTGAGGTAAATCCAATTTATAAGCCACCTGGCCTATCCTTCGGCGAATCTGATAAGGCCCAATAAACCTCGGGCTGAGCTTGCCTTTCTTACCGAATCTCATCACACCCTTCATCGGTGAAACTTTCAGGAATACCCAGTCACCCATATTAAATTCTAGGTTTCCTCGCCGCACATCAACATAAGATTTCTGGCGGCTCTGAGCAGTCAGCAGATGTTCCCTGATAAGCTTTACTTAATCTTCTGACTGACGAATAATATCTGGCCCAATCAATGCTGATTCTCCTACCTCAAACCAACTAGCTGGGGATATGCACTTCCGCCCATACAACCCTTCATAAGGTGCCATATGAATTGGTGAATGACAACTGTTATTATAGGCAAATCCAATAAGTGGTAGATGTTCATCCCAGCTACCTCCAAAATCTAACACACACGCTCGAAACATATCCCCGAGTGTCTGGATTGTACGTTCTGCCTGCCCGTCTGTCTGAGGATGGAAGGCATTGCTTGGGTAAACCTGTGTCCCCAAGCCCCTCTGAAATGATTTCCAAAACTTAGCTGTAAACTACGCCCCTCTGTCGGAGATAATTGACAACGGAATACAACGCAATATGACTATTTCTTTAATATACAACTCAACATAGTCTTCGGCTTAAAAGGTATCCCTTACTGGCAGAAAGTGAGCCGATTTTGTCAACCCGTCAACAATTAACCAGATAGAATCATATTTACGCCTGGTATGAGGTAACCCTACTACAAAATCCATGTTAACTGCCTCCCATTTCCATAAAGGCACGGTTATATCCTGGGTCAGTCCACCTGGTTTCTGATGTTCACCTTTCACCTGTTGGCAATTGGGACATTGAGCTACGAATTCTGCTATTCCCTTTTTCATTCCTGGCCACCAATAAATATCTTTTACATCATGGTACATCTTTGTAGAACCTGGATGGAGTGAGTAACGGGCATAGTGTACCTCACCCATAATTTTCTGTCGAAGCCCTGCCACGTCTGGAACGCAGAGGTGATCCCTATATCTCTAAACTCCATCCTCAGTTACCTGGAAATATGTCCTTTCCCCTCGCTGGACCCTATTTCTGACCTGAACCAGGCTAGGATCTTCATAATTCCGTTCCTTCACTTCCACAACCAACAATGATACTACGGTATTCTGGACTACCGCTCCATTGCCTCCTGATTCTACTATACGAATGGCTAAACTGGCTAGTTGATGCAATTCTCGTGCCAATTCCTGCTACTCGGGCTGTAAATATGCTAGGCTTCCCATGGATTTGCGGCTAAGGGCATCTACTACAACATTGGCCCTCCTGGGTGATATAAAATAATAACATCATAATCCTTTAACAGCTCCGACCAGCGACGCTGCCTCAGATTCAACTCTTTCTGGGTGAAAATATATTGCAAGCTTTTGTGATCAGTGAAGATATCAATGTGGATGCCATACAAGTAGTGTCTCCATATTTTCAAGGAATGAATTACAGCGGCTAACTCCATTTCATGGGTTGGGTAGTTCTTCTCATGCTTCCTTAGCTGCCTGGAGGCATAGGCAATAACCTTACCATGTTGCATCAAGACACATCCTAACCCAACACCCGAAGCGTCACAATAGACTACATAACCCTTTGTTCCTTCTGGCAATGCTAGCACCGGTGCCGATGTTAATCTGTCTTTCAGTTCCTGAAAGCTCTGCTCACATGCCTCAGTCCAATGGAATTTTGCTGCCTTCTGCGTCAATTTGGT
>JACEIK010011083.1:0-10935 GCA_018107945.1 Datura stramonium
GTAATTATTTTTAATATATTTAGGTATGAATATACATCACAGGGGGTGTAAGTATAGATAGTGTCACGACCCGAACATATGTTCGAACCGAGACACGGAATCTAGAACCACGAATGGCTCCAAATCGACCCACGACATGAACATGATAACTAAAGCACATCAAGCGAAGCTGATAACTGAAAACATGAATAAGCGGAAGTCAGAATACATATCAACCATACAGAGTCAACACTGACAAAAATGAAACTCTACATATTGTTTGAAAAAGCCTCTAACATAACTGAAGATCTGATGGAACAACATCTCCAACTAGCTCACTAAAAGTTTAAAAATTGAAAGTAACACAACTCAACAATCTGAAGGTCCTCTAAGGATGAGGACTGTCCGCCAAGGGAACTGGACTAAGCTGCAGAGACTGGCTAATAGTGAAACTGAGTCTGAGCGTCTTAACCTGTATCATGAAACGATACAACATAGAATATGCAGTCAGTACTTGAAATGTACTGAGTGTGCAAGGTAAGTAAACACAGGCTGAGTAAGTATAAATGAAATCATGCACATAACATAAATTATAAGATCATAATAGTAAGAATTGCATGCTGATATCTGAAAACTTGAATAGTCATAAACTAAATCTTATATCTGAATCGAATGACCCAAAGCTGAAAATATAATCACATGGCTTGCCAAAACTGAAATCATAAGTAAAATTTTATAAACTGACCATTGGGTCAAACCTGCTGAACACATAATATCATAAATCATAAACATGTATAACTGAAGTCATGAGGAACAATGGGAAACGCGTCACAACTGACACCATCATGATAGAGCTTACGTAATGCCCTAACTATTATACTCAAGTGGACAGAGCTGTCCGAAACCTTGCCAGGGCTAAGGATGCTACCATGATATCGATATTAAGTTGAAGGCCCCTTGCGGGCTGGGGAAACTCTCTTGAGAGGCCCCAAATATGTTTATATACCTACGTTGGCATATAGTTCTGAGACCCGGGGTTTACATGAACCCCTAGCTTACTCAGTGCTAGACGCTACTCCCAAAAATATGCAAGGTGCTTTCCATCATTTTGCAACGAAGCTGAAACATCATTTTTCAATGAAGCTGAAACTATCATTTTTCAACGAAGCTGATATTATAATTACATGCATAGTCTGAAATCTGAATATGGGGAATCCTGGCTCCTAACATAACATAAGATGAAAATAGGGAGTATCACTCCAAACCATATGATAAGATGATATTATAAAACTGAACTGAATCATGAAAATATACTTAACATGTGTGAGCTTGCCCAGATCTTAAAATCATGCATACTTGAAATAGACTTCATAAGTAAAATCATGAATTCATACATGGGTAATTTGTAAACATTCAGTCATGCTAGATATCTCATCATACTTGAAATCATAAACTTGACTTTTCATGAACTTGCATAATTGGCCATAATTTTCTAAGATTTGAAATCGTGAATTTGTAATCAAAACATGCTTAAAATTTGTCCATGAATCTTCAAATATACTTTAAAACATAAAGGGAGTTGACCCATAAATAATTGATAGAGAATTCTATAAAATTGGATACAACTTGGATTGAGATTTAATTCATGATATTGAGAAGACTTTGGACATGAGAGTGAAAGGAACCCTCATATATAGCCTTATATACCTGGGTAAATTGAATCTACACTTGTCCTTGAAAGCCCAAGAGGTTTGGAGAAGAATTTGAAGAATTCTGGGTTTGATCTTCAATGGGGAATTCCTAATCTTGTATGCATGAGAGGGGAATGATTTAGAATAAGTTAAGCTATCTTAAGAACCCTCTTTTAAGAGCTTAAAACGATATAGTTTAGGGCTTAGGATCTTAGAATTTATGAAAATACACTTAATAAATTCGCAGGAAAACTGATTCTGTTAGTTGTTCAACTCGTACCACACGAGGCATACAATCCTCCTACAACTCATGGTATCCTTCCGTACTGATCAATTCCAAAACCTCCAATCCTCTAAATACTTTCACGAATCATACTACGATCTGTAACAAGTTATCACGAGTTGTACCAACACTCGTACAATCAGCATCTGAAAAATCTTAAGTACTTGTTACGATCTATACCATGAGTCATACCCACACACTACGACTCATAGTGGGGACTCGTGGTCTAGGAAAAGAAATCTCTGAATTGAACCATGGGTCTTCCTATGACCCCTACCATCAACCTACGACTCGTAGGTTGAGTCGTACTGAAGAAATTCTCCAACTTTTTCTTCTGATCACATTTCAAATCTCGGGTTTACTCTTAGGAACTTTCGAGGTATTACAATATCTCCCTCTTGGGAACATTCGTCCTCGAATGTGGGGTTAACATTCTCGAAAGGCTGGGGAAAGGAATTGCAATCCTAATATTGAACATCTGAAGCAGAAATTTAACAGAGTAACTGACTCTAGACCTAGATACACATGATTGAACTAAATTCATAAATCATACATACATGCTAGAACATGAAAGGAACTGAGAGATATGAGCTTGACATGAAACTGTATAGAGTATTAGAGAGGAAACTGATACCTCAAGCTGAGATGGAATTGGAAGGAAATAAATGCAGGTATTTAGCCATCATATCTACTTCGGCTTCCCAGTAGCTCCCTCAACGAGTTGATTCCTCCACAAGACTTTCACTGAAGCTACTTCTTTGTTCCTCAACTTTCAAACCTGATGATCAAGGATCTTAACTGGAACCTTCTCATAGCTCAAGCTATCCTTCACACCTATGCTCTCCACCGGTACAACCAAAGTTGGGTCATCGATGCACTTCTTTAACATCAACACATGGAAAACTGGATGCACCGAAGCTAACACCGTTGGTAGCTCTAGCTCATAGGCCACCTTACCAATACATATCATAATCCTGTATGGGCCAACATATGGGAGACTAAGCTTCCCTTTCTTTCCAAACCTCATCACTCCCTTCATAGGAGACACCTTTAAGAATACCCAATCATCAACTTCAAACTCGAGTTCTCTCCGCCTAACATCCGTATACGACTTCTAGCGACTCTAGGAAGCCTTTCCCTAATAAGCTGAACTTTCTCCATATCCTCATGAACTAAATCTGGCCCTAGCAATGTAGCTTCACCTACCTTAAACCAACTGAAAGGCGATCTATGCCTTCTCCCATAGAGAGCTTCAACAAGCCACCTGGATGCTAGAGTGGTAATTGTTGTTATAAGCAAACTCGATGAGAGGTAAATGGTCATCTCAAATGCCTTTGAAATCAATCACACATGCGTTAAAAATATCCTCAAGAATATGAATGGTATGCTTGACTTAACCATTTGTCTATGGGTGAAAAGTTGTGTTGAGCTTGACCTGAGTACCAAGTCCTTTCTAAAACGATCTCTAAAATTGCAACGTAAACTGAGTACCTGTCACGCCCCACCTTGGGAGGCATGACTGACACCTGGTGCCTTACTAGGATCTGAACTGACTTACTGGCTGAGCCTAAGCACTTCTGGTGCAGGCTCACTCCTCAAATCAAGAAAATAACAGGCTATATCTCGGTTGTAAACACAGTCCCCGGCCGACAAGGCCTTATAGCCACCTGTAAAAGAAAACCAGCTAGCCAGAAACAACAATAACAGGGAATCCTATGTGCGCCGACAAGACCACCATGATGTCTAGTTATGACTATAAAGTAAAACCAGTGCTAAGCTAAGCTATGGCCGACAAGGCCACTAATCTGCCAGCTAAACAAGGCCCCACACAGCCAACATGTAAACTACAATACATATGGGCCCCACACGGCCAACACATACACTAACGCACATATAGGCCCCACACGGCCAATAATAGCTAACCACAGGGAAATAGAAACAATCTGCAAGCCTCTAGGAGTAATATGATGGTCGGGACAGGGCCCTGGCCTACCCAAAAACTGTACAATCAAAAAGGAATGAACCTTCTGTCAATAAGCTCCGGAAGAAAGGAGCTAACTGCTCTGGTGATGCTAGCGGAAAGCTACGAGGGACCTGCTCCTCGTCTATCTGTACTTGCAGGCAAGTAATGCAGCGCCCCAGAAAGGGCGTTAGTACAATATGTACTGAATATGTAAGGCAATAATTGTAAATGACTGAAATTAAGTGATAAAACTGAGAATAACTGAAATGAAGGAATGGAGATCATACCTGAGTAATAGAACGCCTTACTTTCTAACTATCAATAACTAAAGCAAACATAAACCTTACCTGGTCCCCATAAGCCGGAAGGTACAACCAACATAGAATAACCCACCTGGGCCCCCCATAAGCCCTGGTGAGTACACCTCAGTCTATATACCCCTATCCAAGGCCACACGGTCAACTAATAGCTATAGCCGTCCTACCAATCCCCTGGGTCTGCAATTGAGCCCGCTCGGCCCCTGATTGTAACTGTGTCTGAGTCTGGTGAACTCCTGATATATACACCCCGGGCACCAGGCTCGACGGGGGTGTATAAATCCAACCAAGGCATATGAGGACCTGGGACCTCATCTTCGTCCCTGGCAGATGGCATACCACTCCGTAGAGCGACGTCATCTCGCCCCTGGCAGGCGTCAACACAGCTAATAACCCTGGGGTCGATCATGAAGGCTATACAGGCATAATCTATCCCAAGCTAATACGGAATACTGATCTCAGCTAATACCAACACTAATCAAAATAGACATGCTTCTGGTAATATTACTGGATCTCAAACCGAGCTATCATGCTTAAAGAACTAACTTGCTGAAGGAAACTGCCTTAACATACCTTGTTCGCCGATTACTAATTAACTGGCGAGTTTTAGCTCATATTCAACTGTTCTTCTCAACTGCAATCGTATTATTAGGAGAATGAGGCTAATTTTCATACTGAATTAAGAGGAAATGATAACTTTATATATAAATATTAACTATATTTCAACTTAACGGAACACGGTTGAAAACTCATAATTTCTTGGAAGGCCAGAAGGGAAAAATGCTTACTTTAAGCCTGTGATCGTATTGACACTGTTTGGAACAATTTCAACAACTTTAGCTCGGCGGGGTTACGATTCGCCGCTCGAATTTTGCGAAACTAACTCCGTAGTAATGCTCCTTGCAGCCTTATACTTCGATACCCGAAGTTAATTCGGATTTGGACGGTGTTTCGTAGCGTAAACGAAAGAAAATTATTGATTTCCTTCGTGTTTTTCACTTGTTGGCCGAATGTATAAGTTGGAAATGAAATAGAATCAAAGGGGAAAACTTATATATACTTGAGTCAGTGGACAGGGGTCCATGGCACGGACCCTGTCTCGCCAATTCTGGGCCGTGCCACGGATCCCAACGCGCCAGGGAGGGGTCGTGCCACGTTTCCCCTTTGGGCAGCTGGTCCGGCCTTCTCCTGCGCGGTCCCGACTCTGCGCTCGTCCGACCTTCTCCGGACCCCTTTCTTGTACGTATTGTCTCCTAAAACTCTTAAACCAACGTACGAATAGGCCATATAAACATTAGAAACTCACGGGGTGTAACATCCTCCCCCTCCCCCCCTCCTTTAGGAACATTCGTCCTCGAATGTTAAATTTAGCTTATAGGAACTTTAACTCTTATAATCACTTGTTCTGGAAAAATTTCGACAGAGTTTCCCTTGTAATATGGATTATCTGAAAATCTTGAAACACAGAAAAGTCCAATACAGGCATTTCACATAACACTATAGTAACTGTTTTACAACAACATTGCATCTAATTGAGCAATATATGTAACACACATCACGGAACAAACTGAATCATAAATGTATCTTAACTGCACGGCCTGGATAAGTCTGGAACAAATGAGGATACTTGGATTTCATATCATCCTCGGCTTCCCAAGTCATCTCTTCTTTATTCTTGTTCCTCCATAATACTTTAACTGAAACGACATCTTTTATTTTCAGCCTGCGAACCTGTCGATCTAATATAGCTACTAGAATCTCTTCATAGGTTAATTCCTCGGTAATCTGGACATCCTCAACTGGCACAACTCAGGACGGATCCCCTATGCACTTCCGTAGCATCGACACATGGAAGACTGGATGAACAAATTCCAACTCTGAAGGAAAATCTAGCTCGTGCCACCTGGCCTATTCTCTAGAGTATTCGATACGGCCCATTAAACCTCGGGTTGAGCTTACCCTTTTTGCCAAACATCATTACGCCCTTCATTGGTGAGATTTTTAGAAATACCCAGTCACCTACACTGAACTCCAAGTTTCTACGTCGTACATCAACGTAAGATTTCTGGCGGCTCTGAGCTGTCAACAAACGTTCTCTGATAAGCTTCACTTTCTCCTCTGACTGATGAATTATATCTGGCCCAATTAACCCTGACTCTAAAACCTCGAACCAACCAATTGGGGACCTATATTTTCGCCCATATAAAGCCTCATAAGGCGCCATCTGAATCGCTGAATGGTAACTGTTATTGTAAACAAATTCAATAAGCGGTAAGTGTTCATCCCAGCTACCTCCAAAATCCAACACACATGCTCGTAATATATTCTCAAGCATTTGAATTGTACGTTCTGCCTGCCCATCTGTCTAAGGATGGAAGGCCGTACTCAAATTAACTTGCGTCCCCAGGCCCCTCTAAAAAGACTGCCAAAATTTAGCTATAAATTTCGTTCCTCTATCGAAAATAATCGATAATGGAACACCATGCAACCGTACTATCTCTCTGATATACAATTCAGGATAATCTTCAGCTAAAAAAAGTAGCCCTTACTGGCAGAAAATGAGCTGATTTCTTCAATCGGTCAACAATCACCCAGATGGAATCAAATTTATGCCTGGTATGAGGTAACCCTATCACGAAATCCATATTAATTGCCTCCCATTTCCACATAGGTACTGCTATCTCCCCGGTCAGTCCGCCGGGTTTCTGATGTTTGGCTTTCACCTACTGGCAATTAGGACATTGAGCTACAAATCCTGCTATCCCCTTTTCATTCTCGGCCACCAGTAAATCTCTTTTATATCATGATACATCTTTGTTGAACCTAGATGATGAGAGTAACGGGAATAACGCACCTCGACCATAATTTGCTGGTGAAGGCCTGCTGCTTTTGGAACACAAAGGCGACCCCTATATCTCAAAACCCCGTCTTCGGTTACCTGGAAATTGGTAACTTCCCCTCATTGAACCTTATCTCTGAACTGAACCAGGTTAGGGTCTTCGTACTTCCGTTCTTTTACTTCCACAACTAATGATGATACTGTTGTGTTCTGAATTACTGCCCCACCATCTCCTGAATCTGCTATACAGACGGCCAAACGGGCCAACTGATGCAGTTCTCGGGCCAGTTCCCGCTGTCCTAGCTTCAGGTGTACTAAACTCCCCATGGATTTACGGTTGAGGGCATCTGCTACAACATTGTCTTTCCTTGGATGGTACAAAATATTTACATCATAGTCTTTCAACAGCTCTAACTAGTGACGCTGCCGTAGATTCAACTCTTTTTGTGTGAAAATGTACTGAAGACTTTTGTGATCAGTGAAGATATCTACATGAACACCATACAAATAGTGCCTCCATATTTTCAAGGCATGAATCACCGCGGCTAATTCAAGGTCATGGGTGAGATAGTTCTTTTCATGCTTCCTTAGCTGCCTGGAAGCATAAGCAATTACCTTACCATATTGCATCAGAACACATCCTAACCTCATGCCTGAAGCATCGCAATATACTGCATAACCCTCTGATCCTTCTGGTAAAGCTAATACTGGTGCTGAGGTCAGTCTGTTTTTCAACTCCTAAAAGCTCTGTTTACATGCTTTAGTCTAGTGAAATTTAACCGCTTTCTGAGTTAACTTGGTCAAAGGCGTTGCTAAGGCAGAAAATCCTTCCACGAACCTCCTGTAATACCTATCTAACCCAAGGAAATTACGTACCTCGGTCGAAGTGGTAGGCCTAGGCCATGTTTTTACTGCTTCAATTTTCTGCGAGTCTACTTGAATGCCAGCATCTGAAATATGTGGCCCAAAAAGGTTACTGAATTCAGCCAAAATTCACATTTAGAGAACTTCGCATACAACTGGCGATTCTTGAGAGTCTGGAGCACTGTTCGTAGGTGACCCCGGTTATCTGCCTCTGAGCGGGAATATACCAGAATATCATAAAAAAAACTATCACAAACAGGTCCAGATACATCCTGAAGATGCTGTTCATTAAGTCCATGAACATTGCTGGAGCATTTGTCAGCCCGAAGGACATGACTAAAAATTCAAAGTGGCCATACCTGGTTCTGAAAGCAGTCTTTGGAATATCCCTCTCACGAACCTGAACTTGATGGTACCCTGACCTTAAGGCAATTTTTGAGAAATACTTTGCCCCCTGCAACTGGTCAAACAAGTCGTCTATTCTAGGAAGCGGGTACTTATTCTTAATAGTGACTTTATTCAGCTGTCGGTAATCTTTACACATACGGAGGGAGCCATCCTTCTTTCTCACAAATAGGACTGGTGTGCCCCACGGTGAAGTACTTGGCCTGATAAATCCCTTATCTAACAGATCTTTTAATTGCTCCTTTAATTCCTTGAGCTCAGCAGGAGTCATTCGGTACAGAGGAATATATATGGGCTGAGTACCTGGTAATAAATCAATTGCAAAGTCGATTTCCCGTTCTGGGGGAATGCAAGGTAGCTCATTCAGGAATACATCTAGAAATTCATTGACTATTGGAATGGACTGAAGAGTCGGAGATTCTGCTTGAACATCCTGAATTCTGGCAATATGATAAATACACCCTTTTGCTATCAATTTTCTCGCCCAAAGATAGGAAATAAACCTACCTTTTGGCGTGGCTGCACTACCTTTCCACTCCCGTACAACCTCCCCTGGAAAGTGGAATTGGACAATATTGGTCTAACATTCAATATTGGCATAGCATGGCGCCAGCCAATCCATACCCATAATTGCATCAAAATCAATCATCTCTAGTTCTATCAAGTCTGCTAAAGTCTGATGACCAACAACCTCTACTATGCACCCCCGTTAGACCCTCTTGGGTATGATAGAGTCACCGACGGGTGTAGACACTGAAAAAGATCGTTGAAGTGATTCTGGCGTAATACTGAATTTCCGAGCTACTAATAGTGTAACATAAGACAAGGTGGATCCTGGATATATCAGTACATAAACAGAATGAGAGAAAATGTCCAGCATACCTGTCACCACATCCGGCGACGACTCTAACTCCTGTCGCCTCGGTAAGGCATAAATGCGATATGGACCGGTACCTGAGCTAGATGCCCCTGATCTGCCTCAGCCTCTGCCGGTTGGAGCTAAGGGCCTACGCCCTGCTGAGGATGCTGGGGCACGTGATCCTACTGAAGATCTATCCTGTCGGTCTCAATCACTCTGACCCCTGGCTGGACAATCCCTCATTTGATGACCCTCTTGTCCACAGGTATAACATGATGTAAAACCATACCTGCATGCCCCGGAGTGACGTTGGTTGCAAATAGGACAAAGTGGTACAGTAAATCTACTCTGCTCCGCTCCTCTCTACTGCTGTGGACCTACTGATCTTGAGCTCTCGCCGGGCCCTGACTGCCCCGACCACCCGATCCACTCCCCTACTGCTGCTGTGGGGGTGGGGGTCTGGGTGGTATACCTGAAAATCGTGGCCTAGGTCCACCCTGGGACTCTGCCTGCATGTCACTCCTAATCTTCCCTCCTTACCTCCCATTGCCGCTGTCTGATCCCCTCAATATTCTGAGCAAAAGCCTGGATGCGGGCAATATCCATGTCCTCTCGCAGAATGGCCGTAATACAAGTCTCCGCATATTCTGGATTCATCCCCATAATAAACCGATGCACCCTAGCCGGCATGGTATCCACAAAAGCTAGTGCATATTGGGCCAAGGAGTCGAACCTCATAGCATACTCCCAGACACCCATTGATCCCTGCTCTATATGCAGAAACCGATCAACTTGTGCCTGTCGAATTTCCTGTGGTAGATAGTGATCCAGAAATGCCTCTGAGAAGCTGGGCCAAGTCGGAGGGGAAACATCTCTCCCTCGGGACCTCTCCCAACTCTCATACCACAGTACTGCGAGGTCCCATAGCCGGAATACCGTTAACTCCACCGACTCTGCAGGTGTAGCATGCATCACCCTGAAAATCCGCTGTATCTGATCCAAGAAATCCTGAGGGTCCTCCGCCCGGTCCGTCCCTGTAAACTGTGGGGGACTCAAGGTGAGGAACTCTCGGACCCTAGAACTACCAAGCCCTCATGAGGACTCTGCGACTGTGGGTGCCACTGGCTGGCGCTGTGCAGCCATCATCTGAGCTAGCATAACAACAACGCTCCTAACCTCCTGATCCGATGGTACCGGTAGAGAGACTGCTGGGGGCGGTGCTGTCATATGTGCCGCTCTGACCGGCTCCTGACGTGGTGGAGAGTGCTGGGGAGACCAAGACGAAGTCTCCCTGTCGCCCTCTGATCGGGATGACTCTGACTGAGGCACCATGCTAGTGCCTTCCCCTGCTTCAACATCCAATCTTCTACCAGTCGTGGGGTGTCGCGGATCTATCATTTCTCTATAGATAAAAGAATATGGTAAGCCTAGGGACTCAACCCCATACTGTACAACTCTACAACACGACTGGATAAGAAGAAAGAGTCACCATCCTATCATGCCTCACAGCCTCCTGCCTATAGAATGTGGTGCACACCACATCCATAGACAAGACTCTACTTAGCACAACTTGTAGACTCCCTAGGATACGACTTGTTCTGATAACAAGTTTGTCACGCCCCACCTTGGGAGGCATTGTCACGCCCCGCCTTGGGGGGTATGACTGGCACCTGGTGCCCTAGACGGACCTGAACTACTAACTGGTGGGCCGAGGCACATCTGGTGCCTGGCTAGC
>JACEIK010011083.1:28284-39672 GCA_018107945.1 Datura stramonium
GGCGCGTATGTTAAAACTAGTACATGTTAATAGACAAAAACTATAAAAAAAAATTTAAAAAGTTATATCTATAAATTACATAAAATATTTATAAAAATTATATACATATAATGTCGAGTTAGTTTGGTTTGACTTTTCTTAGTTAAAACCAAATCAAACCAATTATGCTGGATATTTTTTTCCCAACACCAAATCAAATAGAATCAAATCACTAGTCTGTGATTTTTTCTCGGTTTGACTCAGGTTATCGGGTTGATGTTGTTTGTCGGTTTTCTTTGTACACCCCTAATTTTGGTTAAATCGGTTAACAAATATATTCCCTTTTTTTGTACACAAAATTATTAAACTAGATATTTGCGTACTTTTGTTTATAACAGCTAAATGAGATCTAAATGTCAAATGTCAGTGTACATATATAACAACTCATTATAGCAGCCATAAAATTTTCAAACAAACGCTACCATTATAAAGAGGTTTGACTGTAACAGATATTGCCATAATGCTCTCTCTCGTAGCTGTTTTCTCATTTTCCTCCTATTCTTCTTCCTCCTGCATAACTAATTGTAAGAAGGGCATTTCCCTTCCCAATAAACCAAACTAATATGATCCACTTTTTCAAAAAAAGTTTTTGCTTGTCCCGTCAATCAATGTTCAGGGGTTTTGCATTTTCCTTGGATTTAATCTGCAAACTGAGTTGCGAGTGCCTGTGTTCGTGGGATTTGAGTGTTGAGTAACTTTTGTCCTCACATTTTCTCTTACCTGTCACCATGTTTTTGTTTCATATCTCTGCAGTCTCAAAGAACATACAGAAACACGAATCTCTTTCTGTTTTAATTAGTTATGACCATGTGGGAACTTGGGAAGCATGCTATTTCAAGTAGGGGAAATAATGACAGCTTTTTCTGTATTATGCTTGACATGTATATTTGATCTCTGAAATCCAGGCTCCTCTCAGATTATTTGGGACCTGAGACTATGCTAGCAATTGTATGCAAGACGTATGATGGTATTAAAGCATTGGAGACATACGACAAGGAAGGCCATATAAACAAAACTTCGGGTCTTCATGGACTTGGAGCTTCTATTGGAAGGCCTTTGGATGGCCACTTTCTTGTTATCTGTCTTGAAAAATTAAGGTTTGAGGTCAAGATTATGTTTCTTCTAAAAACTGATGCATCTCTTTTACATACTTTTGATCCCTTTCCTTCTTTCGATTCATTTTAGACCATATGCCGGTAATTTCATAGCTGATGACCCTCAAAGGAGGCTTGATATCTTGAAGCCAAGATTACCCAATGGGGAATCTCCACCTGGTTTTCTCGATTTTGCTGTGAATATGGTCAATATAGACAGTGTGAACTTATATTGTGCTAAGAGCACTGGTTATGGTCTAAGAGAGACTCTCTTCTATAACCTGTTTTCCCACTTGCACATATACAAAACAAGTGACGATATGCTACAGGCTCTCCCTTGTATTAGACATGGAGCCATATCCCTGGATGGTGGGATGATAAAGCATGACAGTGTATTTTCCCTTGGCAAGAGGTAAAGAAGCTTGTCTTACAAAGTTATTTCTCTGTATTTCGGAAACTACAGAAAACAATTCTTTCTATTTTCATCTGTTTAGAATTCAATCATGGACGACATGGAGGTGTGGTATTTTTTCAGGTCATATTGATCTCTGAAAACTTGATTCTTTCCGAGTGATATATCTTGTCTAACTTTGTGCATTAGTTCTGAAGCTGATATTTTTGTTCATACTTACGTGATGGAGCTTTAACTTTGTGAGTTCAGTAGTACAGCCTTCATGAACTTGCTCTTAACATCTGTCTCCAATGGTCTCCGACATATGTTCTTTCTGTCATATGCATACACAGCAAGGATGCTACAAACCGTCTTTATCAATATTTATTGTACTTTATTTCAATAACGATATTGACACACCATTTATCAGTAAATTTCTTGATCCAAAGACCAACAAGAGACAACACTATATAATATAATATAATCAAGAAAGGCAACCCTATCATAAAATATCTAAAATTGAGCAACCCAATTCCATTACAACTCTAGAATCTTCCTTTATGTGAAAGAGTAGTTCATGCTATATTCAGGGATTGGATCCAAGGTTAAATTCACAAACTTTTCTGTCAATTATCTTGTCTTAAGCAGAATGTTTCTTCTTCTAGGTTTATATACCAGATATTGCATAACTAAGTATCTGAAATTAAGTTGGAGTTTTGTCTTCTTTTTCTTTTTTTTTTGTATTCTTGGGTAAAGGGTAATAGACGTGACATTCCCAAAGAGCTCTAGAAGGTCAAATCTGCCACAGAACTACTTCGAAATTGAAAGACAGTTAAAGGAGATGAAGTGGAAAAAAGAAAGAACTGTAGAAGATATACAGAGGGAAGAGGCTTTGCTAGACCATGCAAGGTTCAACTTTGATATGAAGAAGCAAGAGTATTTGAAGTTTCTTGCGCTAAGCTCATCCTACGCAACACAGGTAATGACACATAGTAACTTTCTTGGCTTGCAACTTATATTGCTGATAGTAAGCAGATAACAAATTTCAGTTATCTCTGAGTTGGTTCTACTGAAGGCTTGGACATTTTTAACTCGGATCATCATTGTCCATGAAAGATGCAGCTTTATTTTATCAGAAGCAACTTTTGATAATTGCAAACATTTACTTTTATGCTTAGGTGAGGATCATGGAGACAACATGAGAGTCTTTTCTTGTTTCCCTGGAAACTACTTAGTGTTGCACCTTCTATATTATATCAGTTATGATTCTTTTCGTTAGGCAATCTAAAGAGCTAGAAACTGGCAATGCTAAAATGCTGGTGCTTTGACTTTGGATGGTTAATGGTTTCATCGGAAATGTGCAGAAATGAGTTTTGGTAGGATGGAGTAAAGGTAACTATGAAGTAGTCTTTGTTGATATCAGTTTCTGCTGTTCGCTTTTAATTTTTAATAATTCTTGCTCTGTTTTATATTGAGCACGTAATATCTATGACTTAATCTTGTTTATATATCATCTAAAGCCTCAATTACTGATGTGTTTGTAGAGTTCTCTAGCTCTTTCAAAGACATGTTTATATTGAAGCTATTCAATAAAAGGCTGTAGGTTCTGTTCCAAGTTTGTTGGGAATATTAGATAACAAATAAAAGAGGCTTCTAATATCTATTAAGCTTTGGAATGTAGTTACTTTTCATATTTATGTATTTACTTTGGAGAGGATGACTACTCCAGGCAAGAACTCGGTGCAGTTTGGAAAGAATCTTTTGCAAGTATTAGAAATTAAAATTCTGATCTATCATAACATCTGAAAGAAAAGGAGGAGTTCAAATGGCTGATGAAAATAAATTTGACCTGAAGATTCGGGTTGCGTGCAACCGAACATTTAGCCTTTGCAATGGCGCAACCCTGCAAATAGATCAAGAATGGTTCCCTTAGAAAGTACAAAATGGAAATCTGAATCCACAAAGTGCTTTTTTCAAGTGATAGTCTGAAGGCATGTTCATTATGCCTTGAAGGAGAATGTAGTGGCGTAGGATAGGTGACTAGCAGGTGAAAGAGTACCTCTTGCCTTGGAGCTCTACAAGTATTCTGAAGTTCTGATCTGTTATATTTCTATCTTCCCTATATGTAAAAGAGTAATCAGGATATTATAGGAAAGGTTAAAAGTTTCTCAGATGAAGCAGTAGGCGGTCAGTCAGACCTGTAAGAAAAAAGAAAATGGTTGTGGAAGAAAGTACTCTTGTACTCGTACGTCACTGTAAGTTTTACCATTACAGACGTTGATTATCCCATATTGGTTTTATCACCTTTCCTTTTCCTGGATAGGAATTGGGAAAAGCAAAGAGATTAAATAATTGCTAAGACATGATAGAGTGTTAGAGGCTTGCTGGCCTTGTTAATGGCGAAAGATTACATGAAGTTTAAAGATGTTAAATTAATAAAGGCATTTCTCTGACATGGTCACCAGGAGTATCTCTTTTTGTCAAGCTTTCTATCAATATTTCTATTTGTGTATGAGATATTGTTTCCATGTGTGCAGCAGAGCTTTAGGCAGGAGGGGAGCGCTTGACCCCGATAGCATGATTGACAGAAAATCTGAGAGCATTTTGGGTGTTGGACAAAAGGAAGCTCTGTCAGTAACCAATCCTGCACTAATTTAGTCTGAAACGTTGCCTTCCAGGATTAGTAGAATAGTCTTATGAATTCCTGATTCTAGTCCTAGCTCAATGTCATGCATGAAACAAATGTGTAGTTAACTGTACATCATCTTGTGGCAGTATGGAAAATTCCAGTTACTACAAAAGCTGGAATATGGATTAGAAAATTTTCAACTAAAATGTGCCTTGGCATGTTGTTGGAAATAATGGGCTTGAATGCTGGTATCCTTGATTCAGATTCATCTGTTTGTGTTTGTGTAAAGGCCAACTGGCAATCTCAGAAAACATCACATTTTATGGATAAATTCTCTGTTGCACGTAGTGACGCCAAATGGGCGGGTTGAGTTAAATTTTGGTGGGTTGAAAATAGATGAACATAAAATGAGTAATATTTTAATCCACCTATATTTTATATGGGTGAATATAAAATGACTCCCAACACCTGGCTCTAACTCTCTACACTCAAGTCGCGATTGGAACAACCCCAAATTTCGATATCGACTCAAGACCCGACTCTCGATCCCCACCCGAGACCCATTTCTTAACACCAATCGGAGACCCGACTCTCAGTCTTGACCTGACACCGACCCCCCACCACGACTTTCGATCTCAAATTTTACCTTTATTCATATTTTATCCATGAATACCCATATTTCTATGGATAGAATATGAATTTAAACCTAAATTTTACTCATCTAAAAAATCACTCATCCAACCCATTAAAATATGAATGGATTGAACGGGTTATCAAAATATGAGCTTATTTTACCGATACTAATTTACTAATTAAAACACTACTGAACATAATATTATTTATACTAATTTTAAGAGATTGAATACCAAACGGGCAACGGCCCCTACGAGTGGGGGAAAAGAAAGGAAGAGCCAGAAAAACGGGGGCAAACAAGTAAGTAATGAAAACAGTGCACTAAATTAAGTATCCCAATGGAGTTCACTAAAGCTAAATGATTGACTCACTTTTAAGTGATTATGTTACTCTTCCGAAAATGTCCTTTTCATTGCATTCTTTCTTATATGTATTAGATAAGAAAAAAAAACCTCAAACTGAATATCTATAAATATTTGCGTATAAATTAAACCAACAATTCACTAATTACTCTTATATATTTAATATTTTTTTAAAATATAAATATATGATCTGCACAAAAATTACTGAATTTATGTGATAAAAAAAGACTATGATTCTTGCAACATCATAACCCTCGTATTATTGTGAATTTTATATGCACTTCCATCATCGGCCGTTTAAATCATTGTACTTAGAAGGAGATGCAATACATATTAGATATATAACAGCCCCACGTTTAGTTGAGTTATTTCATAATTAAGGGTGTGTTACAAAATATTTTTTTGAAAAATAAGTGAATTTCTTATTTATTTTTTAGTATTTGATAAGTAAGTAAAAAATATTATCTCAATAATATTTATACGTAATTTAGCAAAAGGAATTAAAAGAGTGGGTTCGGGGGTGGCGGGGATTGGGATGATTAACGGGTAGGTTAGAGGTGTTGGATCAATGGGGAGCCAGAGACAATGAATTTAGAATATTATTCATGGAACTTATTTTCTCAGTTTCCATTAGAAAAATTAAATTTCTCATTTTTAAAAACTTATTTTTTGAGAGAAAATATTTTTCAGTCAAATATGAAAAAATTGAAATATTATCTTCCGTACCAAACACACCCCGAGCATACAATATTTTAAGAGTTGTATGAAATATTACTTACACTTCTATAGAAATTCGATTAGAGATCAACTAAATGTACGAATTTAAACAGACAGTGACATCAAAACTTTACTGATTTTAAAACAGGACTCTATAAAATGAGTTTTATCGAATTAAAAACATGACTCTACAAGACGAATCCCAAGCATCTCAAAACTCTAAGGTCAGTTAGAGTTTCTTGGACCCTATCTCAAGTCTATAGAAAAAGACACATATTCCCTTGAAGAGACATCTCAAATATCCCACAAACTCTTAAGTATTCACAATGAGATCAAGACATCAAATATTATCTTTCTCTTGGATATTCACAAGATCAAGATATCAAATAATCATTCTGAAAACTGAAGTAATCATCTCGAAAATATCAAGACGTAGCTGAACTCTTCTTGATAATCAAATACTTAAAAAAGATCCACAAAATTCTTTTAGCCCTCACATCATGGAGAATATTTAGGAAAGATGAATGAAGGAAGGAACATAATTATACTCATAAGCAATAAAATCTCTGTTTCTTCATATTTTATTTGTGATCGCGATTTATTTTCAACACGTTAAAAATTTATTGTAAATAGATATTTTGCAATCTAAGTAAAAATAATAATAATAATAATTGCAAAAATTAATATATGTGACAATAACCAAACAATTTTCAAAAGAGTAATTACGGAAAAATAAAAGTATATTATTATATTGATGAACATAAGTTAATGCATGTTTAAAAGATGATGATTATCTTAGTTAATTTTAGATAATAAATATGGATTGTTAATAATGTACTAATGGTACAAAAAGTAGT
Organism: Datura stramonium; assembly: GCA_018107945.1. Lineage (NCBI taxonomy): Eukaryota > Viridiplantae > Streptophyta > Magnoliopsida > Solanales > Solanaceae > Datura > Datura stramonium. The sequence continues at coordinate 35,007 of JACEIK010011083.1, forward strand.
TAGAATAATATTGAATAACAAAAACTTGAATTATTTCATAGTATGACGATGATTACGAAGAATATAAATGTTTTATATACATTATAAGAAAATTAACAATTTTTCTCTTGCGCCAATTGATTTGGATACAAGTGTCAATCAACTTGCCGATTCTACTTTCCCTCTTAAAAAATACACACTTGAGCTTCATTTTTCAATGTGTATTTATATAAGCACAAGCATTAGGAGTAGTTTTTAAGATATAATAAAATCAGCAGGAAAATTTTGAAGTCAAAAAAAGGATCTTATTGAAGACCATAAACTAATAATGCTCCAACACCACCAATACCAGCAATGAGACCAATAATGACACCAATTGGGGGCAATCCTCCTCCAATTGCTTTCCCAGTGTTAACATCATATCTTGCAAACCTCTTCTTTGGTGCTCTGCATTGTGGACATGCATAGTCCTCCGGCTGCATCCAAGAAACACAACAAATCACAAACTTATCTTTTGTAGAAAAAGTTGGCTGGTAGGGGAACCGCTAAGTGATACAGGAGGTGGACGACTAGTTCGTCTCCTATTGGATGACTATATTCAGGTCTCATGAGCGATTTCAATTTAACCGTTATCAATTTTGTTCCAAATTAACTATCCTGCGACCGCAGCTCAAGTCATACAATGAACATAAAAATCAAAGCTTTGTTGTAATTCTCTTTTCCTAATATCTACTTCTCTAGGTTCAAGCAAGTAAAGAATTCGGGCAAGTGTTAACGTTGCGCTTCATTGAGAAACATTACATATGAATAGAATACAATACAAGTGTTTAGCATTGGTTTCGAATCAATAATATTTCACACTTCATCATCAACTCACACATCAACATGGCTACGTTGCCAGATATCAATTGAGCCCATTGAGATACCAATTAGAATCTTCCAGATACCAATTGGACTCAACCAGGTAATCGACACGCTCCAACGACACGAAGGGAAAGAAACAAGCGAAACTGCCTAGATGCCTTATAGCTTCCCGAAGATTAGATGTGGAACCTAGAGGTTATCCTAGAAGTAGCCACCATTATACTTGCATACCCAAAAGAGGGTGTTGGGTTCTTGGTGGATCTAGTAAGGAGGTGAGTGTAGGCTAAACCTAGCAAACCCCAGAGCGGGTGAGACCATTAGTTGTCTTTATTTGCAATTAGGTCCCCTCTCTACTCTTTATATAAGCACATCACTTGTCTTGAAACAAAAGAGTGAGGTAGTTATAGACCAAATTCTACATCAATCCAACATGGCTCGAACAAGTATGCCAATCTTTTTACTACTCTATACTTATTTTGTATTCTATTATCATGTCCGATCTAGTGTTTACTATGTTAAAATGCTAACATTACAATTAGAAGGAGAAGTAGAGACTTCAAAAGCTCTGAAATCACTAACAAGATTCTGAAGTCCAAAAAAGGAGATCATAAGCTTGTATTGAAATGCAGTTAAAACAAAGTGCAGAAACTTGCCTGTTCATCAAAAGACTTCGGCAAGGTGTATATGTAACCACAGTCGAGGCAAATGTGTGTTGCTCTGGCCTGAGGACAGTGAAGTATAGATAATTAGGCAGAGAAACAAATATAAAGGATGAATATGAACGAATCATATACAAATTAAAAGTGAACATTTTTAATGATTCACGGATCAATACTAGCCTTTTGAGCATCAGTTAATTTCCTTCCGAATTGAGGAGGAGCTGGACGCTTGGGCAGTCTTTTAACATCTACATCGGCACCTCTGCATACAACATATGGAGCAAAGATATTCAATATGTTGAAATATGTTATTCTCGCATCTTTTGTTAATAAAGATGTCTATACCCACACAGCAATTAAATCTTCTGTCACGGCTAGAATTTTGTAATTGGGAAGCGATGTCTTGTTTCGGGTTTTAGGAGGGATCCTACCGCTATAATTTGTGGACTTAGTTGTGCAGTATAGTTCAGATTGTTGCCTTGCTGGCCTTCCACAGTCTATTTAGTATGTTATGGCCTTGTTGGCATTACGTTTCCTTATGCTGAGATCTCGTTGATCCATATGTTATGTTTGACTGTGACAGGTGGCCTTGTCGGCCTAAGTGTTAAGGTTATGGACTCTTTAACATTCTAGTCACAAGAACATGTTTTGCCACTTCTTGCTACAAGGCGTTGCCTCAGAATTCAAAAGAGTACAAATTTTCCTCAGCAAAGTATGTCAATGTCCAATTTTCTTTGTCTGTCACTTCTCCTTTATTGTATTAGTTGACATATAACCATAACGCCCTAGCAGAGGTAATTGAACATAGATAAATCGAAGAATAACAATAACTTCAATGACAGAAAACTTATGCAGACTTCTTGTGCATTGTTAATACAGATTTGAACACATTATACAAAATGGTAAAGCAAACATTGGCTAGGCATGCATAGGTATCTAAAACAATTCTTAAAAGTCAATCACAAACAGCATATATCAGTGTTTTTATGTGGAATAGACTTGCAGCAACAGCTCTTTATCATATTTCCATATGAAATTGTCTTCATTTATGTAATTTCTCAGGGCCTTTGACATAAACATTGGCTTAGATAATCTCATCCCTATGATCTGAGTGTTCTGTTGCTGTTACATGTAATTTCTTTTAAGGTATCCAAAAAAATCATTCATAAGAAAGTCTAGGAGTAATTTTTCAGATTATGATTTATCCTGTCATTCTTTTAACGGTCAAGTTTCACAAGAACAAAGTCATTAAAAATGTTTCACTTGCTAACCTGCTAACGACGAAGTAGACAGAATCAGGCTTCGCCTGGATGGCAGTTTTTGTAAATCCAAGCTTATCAGCTGGCCATAGTTCGTCACCGAAGAAGCTACTAGTGTAGACTACCTGGTCACCAACCTTAAGCCCTGCCCTTGCAGCATTACCACCATTCTCTACACCCTAATTCATTCAAAAGATAAAAACAAGAAAGCTCTTAACATCAACAATTCATTTTGTATTAGGCAGCTTTTCCTGCCTAATAGCCAGTCACAGCTAATCTTATACAGAATTTAAATAATATACATGTAATATTTTTTTATACTATCAGGTAATTTTTACAACGAGTATGGCTTGGCAGCCTGTTTTACGTGGTAAATTTACCTGAACCGCAGGTAACACTGCACGGATCGTGTAAAACTTTTCATTATTCGATCTAATCAATAGTGGAGCCATGAATTCTAGCAAGGGGACTAAAAATGGCACACTGAGATTTAAATTTGTGACATAGAGCAACTTTTGAACCCCTTCATCACTCTGCTGGAATATTTTTTTATGTTAAGGGGTTTCAACAATTTCTAGTTAAGCAAACAAATTCCTTTGTGTCGCGGAGTTAACTTTTTGCCAAAGGAAATTCAATTGAACCCCTCGCATCCATCTAGTTCCACCACTGTCTACAATATGGTTCAACCAAAAACAGGCTGACTAAAACTAGTTACTAGCTAGTCCATTACTTGTGAGAATTTCATTTGTAATTGCGTCAGTAAGCACAACGAAATAAAGGGACATAATGAAGAGCAATAAATTACAGACCGTAATGACAACTCCGCCACCTTGCTTTGGACCTAAGGTGAGTCCCAATGGTTTATCAACTTCAACTTCGATATTCTTTGCAGCGGCAGCTTTTCTTGCAGTTATCTCAAGGCCTCTACTTCCACCATTGCTAGCAGCATTCCTCTTGCTCTCCGCGCCTAAGAACGAATTGGAAACACCCCTTTTGGCTTCTTGCAGTGATAGCCCTTGAAAACTAGTTTTCTGAAAAGGTAAAGTAATTTGACAAAAGATGAAAAACCAAAAGAAATCCACAATTAAGAACACACCATTGAAAATTTAAAAATAATAATAATAATAATTTGACATGTTTATCCCATGAAAGGAAATCAATCCTCCAGGTGAAGAGGCCTATTGAGACATAACATAACACATTTTGGTTACTATATTTCATTAAGCACATTTAACCTTCAATTAATTGAAATTCGCAAAGTTAATACCTTTCCTAGTGAATATTCACAAATCTACTGCAAATATTAACCTCATGTGTTAATACTTCATATAACGGTAATATAGTTCTAAAATAGCGCAAATATAACATACTTCCTAAACAAAAGGACTAAAAACACGCATTCCAAATAATGAAAGCTCAAATGTGTTTGACTAAGACCAAAATTTACAAATAATTTAAGGACTAAAAGTGTTAGTGTCCCTAATTAAATGTATTTAAACGAGATGATCAAACACTTCAGCAACAACAGACATATATACCTGACATGGAGTTGTGGTGGATGATTTGAGGGATGGGATGGAAGCATTAGATTTGGTGATGTTGAGGTTTCTTGAGTAAGAAATAGAGCAAGAAGAGGAGGCAGCACCAGCAACAACAGCGGATGCCATGATTTTTGGTACGTCAAAATTGGCACTTAGCAGAGGGGGGGAAATTTTTCTTGTTTTGGTTGTGGTGTTTGGTGGTGTGCCACTTACTTGGGTTCGTGTCAGCTATCAGCTATGTGGTAACAAAGGTTGTTTATGTGGACTGGATAGCAGCAAAGGATAACAATCTAGTGGCAGATAGCTTGGTCTTGCTCTTACACTTGAGCCACACGCCCCTACTCCACAGACAAGGTCCCTTTTC